>PVKE010004977.1:0-49716 GCA_004027555.1 Craseonycteris thonglongyai | reverse complement strand
ATGGGGATAGGGGGTAAAAACGTTTGTGTGTATAAAGCACAGATCTACATATGACACATACACAGATCACACTATATCTGTGATATTCAAATTTCATGGTGAGAACCAATTAGGGAAAATCATGTTTAGCAAGAGTCCTTAATAGGTACAATAGAGTACAATGTGGGAAAAGGTTGAGAAACAGTGCTCTGAGGAGTCAAAAGTAGAGACAAACCTACTCTTAGAAAACAAGATGCACCAGTTCAAATGAGAACTGGGCCAAAATGAAGGAGACCTGAGTTCCTCCACCCTTTTAAGTCTTGCCTGTGGTAAAATGTATGAGCCAACACATTTTCTTTTATCAAGTTATCTGCAAGTGGGTTTGATGCTTACAACATGTGACCAGAATCTGTTTCAAGTCTTCACACAAAGGATAAAGAATGCTTTTAAAAGACTCAATTCCTTTAGAAAAACTGGAAAATTCTTCTCGCAGCATCAGAATACACATTGTTTTTATTTTCAGAACATCTTTTTGTTGTTATATAGCACAGAAGAAATTATATCAACTCTTCTGAGGGACAGAAGTAGAAGGTAGGACATTATTGTGCAAGTGAAGAGTACAAACTCACACATTTGAGAAAACCTCTTACCTTCATAGTCAATAGAACCATGAGTCTCAATTTAAAAAACAGAACCAACTTAACATTTGCAGGCCAAATGTGAGAACCCAGAATGAAAGTGATAAAATGGGTTCTAAATTGGTTTGATCTCTAAGAGAAAAACTGTAATCCTTTTAGGCTATTTGAGTGCCCATTTCTAATTTCTTGAAAGTCTTTCTTCAAACCACAGCTGCCTTCAGTTTTATATTTAAATTTAAATTTCTTATGTACAAAGCTCAATTTTATTTTATTTTTCTTAAGGATTACAGTGCTAGAACAGAAAGACTTCAAAGACCCTAAGGGTATAAAAGTTCAGGTTGGAGAAGTTACATATATTTTTCCAGGCTAAGGGAACAAAAAGCAGCTGTTCCTCACAGATGCTTGCAGTTTCAAAGCACATCTCTGGAGCGAGACAAGACAACTCACCAGCAATCTGTGACCTGATAGAAGAGGATAGATTCTAGTTATGCCATGAATGGACAGGTCATACACTTTTAGGACTCTTGTTTTAAGTTATGGAGGTTATTCATACATGTAGAGTGTTTTATATCAGTCTTGAAGTTATTTTGGATTGCCATGTGAAGGTTCATACTATTCCTATATGAAAACAGAGGCTTAGAATAAAATTTTAAAAAAGTTCTCATTTGAGCCCATGTGGGGACACTGCCAGTGGCTGAGTGTGTCAGTTATGCACTCTGGACCTGGGGGAAAACAATCCCACTGTGAGACAGATCTGAGCGCAAACGCCACTGACTACCTGACTTCCCTAAGGCGCGACTCTGACTGGTGGACCACAGTGATGTTTTGGGTCTCTTGGAGTTAGTGTCAGTTAAGAGCCAGGGTCTAGGCATCCCTGAGAAGTCTGATAATATCCTTCCTCCCCAGGACAGTTGCCATGGGAAAAGGCGGAGGTCTCTCTAGGGGAAGCCTGGAAGAAAGATGAACAGTATACAATTCTGGTAGCGTAGCGGTGTCCCTTCTCAAGGGGCTCAGCTGCCTCTTTTTTCACGGGGTTCTGGGTCTGTGAACTGGCTCAAGTCTGGAAGTTGTTTGAGGGGCCATGACTTCCTGTTTTTATGATTCAAGTTATATTTCTAGTCAGTTGATCTAGAATTCCTCTTCCCCTTGTACAAATCAAGTAAGAATTTAGTAGAAGGCTTTTTTCACTTCTGGGAACACCATGTCCAATTAGCCAATCCCACGAGTCTCTGTGATCATTATTCTGATTACTGCACTGACTCTGCTGCCCATTCATTACATCTACTTGTCTTTGGTGATTCAGTGCTGCCACTAGGCCTCTAACGGCCTCCCTACAGATTATGGACTTGCTCTCCTCTCCACAATTGCATATGCCAATTCCTTAGAATAAATCCCTCTTTCTCCATATATATGTGTGTGTATATAGACAGACAGTATATATACTATACGTTTCCCAGAGAAACAGATTGATCAATAGATCTATCATTTACCTATTTTGCTATCTATCTGTCCATCATCTATCTATCTATCTATCTATCTATCTATCTATCTATCTATCTATCTATCTATCTATCTATCTATCATCTACCTACCTACCTACCATCTATATAGTTCTGTTTTTTTCCTTATATATGTCGACATGTTTCTCTGGAAAACCCTAATACAATGAAAGGCATGGAAGGGAGGATGGACATTTATTATGCAGAAATGGGTTAGTTTTCTAAGGATTAAGATTAAAAAGGGCTTGATCAAACTATAAATTTGAGAGTTTTGTTAAGCAACATTCTCAGATTTTGCTAGAGATAGCACTGAAAATAGTGTAACAAGCAGTTTTTATTTTATAAATGTGCACTCAAGAATGAGTAATGATCAGAGAGTCCAAGTCTTCTCAGAAATTAAAAATTACATAATCTTTAAAAATTACGAATTACAAGAAAATTTCAGAAGCATAACCAGATACAGGCAAGGCAAGTGGAGCCAGCAAAAGATGAGCGCTTACACTGTTTCGCTTTGTCCGTGTGCATGTTGGCCTCATAGACTGCATGCTGTATCTCATCCAGCCAAAGAATTTTAGAAGCACTCTCAGGGTCCTGGGAATATTATCACAGAATAAAAGAAAGAACAGTGAATGCTGATGAAATAGATTTAATAACTGCTTCTTAGGAAGTTATTTTATTCGAATTTCCACAAGCTCTTATTTAGCAACTGCCAAGTACAGTACTGCCATACACTGTACAAGCTACTAATGCAATAGACTCCCCACCCATCCTACCACTTCTCCCTTCTTCACCCACCCCTTTTAGTCCAGCCCACCATCATCTCTCAACTAGACAGCTGCATTGGTCTCCTATTTGCTTTTGCTGCTTCCAAGTTTGCCCTCTAACACATTGATCCTCTACAGAAAACCAGATGATCTCTTCAAAATGGGTATTTCATCACACCACTCCTCGGCTTAAACTCCTCCAAAGGTTCTTATCCTGCAATTGGGAAAAAACAAAACTCCCTTCCCATGAACAGTGGGGATCTAATGATCTGGCCCTGCTGACCCCTCTGGCTTTACTGCACACTCCTCTACTTCCTGATCCAGACCTCGCAGCAGCCTCCTTCAGATTCCAACATTCTACCCCAGCTATGGGACTGTTGGGCTTTTTTCTTATCATTCAGGCCTTAATTCAAATGCCACTTGCTCTAAAAAAGACTTCTCTGGCTGTCCTTGTCAAATACTCTCTATCCCAATCACTCAACTGTGTCTCACAAGTTGTCCCAGAGTATCATGGGATACTTTAAATTTAAGGGAGACACAATGACAACATCAATCAGATACAGAGACAAAAATAAAAACAAACAAAAACCCCAAATAAAACCAGTGATTGCCCTCATGGAACTAACTGTTTAGTAGAAGACGTAGATGTATCGAAAAATAATTATAATACAATGTGATTAGAGCAATATTAGCTGTAGATACACAGTCTAGAAATAGTCAAGAAGGGATTAACTTAATAGTAAGTAGGGGTGCTGAATTGCTGAGGGAGAAAAGACCAAGTAGTTAAGAATAGCTTCAAAAAGAAAGTGATAGCAGCAACGAAAAGGTATTGAATTATCTTTAGTATTTTTTACTATTTGGTTGATTCTGACATCTTGCTACAAATATATAAATATAAAATGTATAAACTTGTCCAAGATTACAAGTAAATTTTTTATCAGTAGAAATTAAATATTTTCAGGGAAGAAGAGGCATTTCATTATTTATTTATTTATTTATTTATTTATTTATTTATTTATTTATTTATTTATGACACAGAGAGACAGAGAGATACAGAGACAGAGACAGAGAGAGAGCTGTCCTGGGGGAACTCCCCAGTTCAGCATATGGGTCTGCACGGGCCGGGGCCGGGGTTTGATCCCCGGTCCCCGGCGCTGCAAAGTGAGTGCTTAACTCACTGAGCCATCCTGGCTTCCCCCTCATTTTTAAAAATGAAAAACTTTGCCATGTAAAAATAAGCACCATGTACTAAATCCTAAAGCAAGACTGATGAACAGAAGGTAGCTCATTGGAGCCATGGGGGACCAGCTTCATCATTTAGGACTCAAAATGGTTGGGAGGCAGGAAGGAGAAATAACATACACCAGTTCCTATGGCAGGCTTCAAACCTATTTCACTCACACACTAACATGAGATAATGGATGTGGAAAGGGCTCTGAAAATAAGACAAAATCTCTGCTATTTCATCCTGCAACATCTGGGCTAATGGAGACCACTGTGGAAAACTTGGCTCACGCTTCCACAATCATCGCTAGCTGGTTCTGCCATATGGGAACTGTCAGCTGTTAGTAACATTTTCCATTTCTTGGCAGAACGAATGCGGAAGGTTCAAACAGAAAGTAAGATGGGAAGTAGAAGACCAGAGAAAGAACAAAGAGACAGTGGACCAGGAACTATTTTTTATTTCCATGGCCAAAGAGAACCTGAACACTCCCCCAAAGTACAACTTAAAACTAAGCTCTAGGGAAGCTGGGATGGCTCAGTGGGTTAGGCACTCACTTTGCAGCCCCGGGGACTGAGGACCAAATCCTGGCCCCAGCCCGTGCGGAACCATATGATGAATTGAGGTGTGCCCCCAGTTCGGTTCTCACTGGGGTGAGACCCCGGCCCAGTTCCTGCCCTGTGCAGCCCCGTGCCCATCTGTGGAATGAAACTTTGTGGAAAAACAAATGATGTGCAACTATGGAGACTATTCTGGGCTCTCCCCCTTCTCTCTGTCTCTGTCTCTGTATCCCTCTGTCTGTCAAAAACAAAAAAACAAACAAACAAAAAAACTAAGCTCCATATAAATTCATTGATGTATGTATTTCTCAGTTCTTCTGAAGGGCATTTACCAAATTCCTTCATAATTTATCACTGTAGAATATTCACCACACAAATTTTACCCAGATGAGGAGACCTTATAGTCCCATTTTCAAGCTGACAAGTGCTAGTTTTACAAGACAAATTGAACAGAGAATTTGCAAGTCAAATGAATTCAAGTCAGCAATTTAAAGAGTGACTCACTGAACTAAAAAAGTTGCTAGTGTTAAATGCAAAACCAAGAGTAAAAACTGAATCCTAACAATATAACATCTTCTTTTCAATTGCTCACTATAGGCTAGAAGTTCTACCTTTACAGGATGGCCATGGCTCTTCCTCCAGCCAGTCAGGTTCAATAATTGTGTTGCAAATGGACAACATAAACAGAAAATAGGCTATACGTAAATCAAATCATAAATTCCTGAATTTAGATGACTCCTAGAAAATTTTAATTAAACAAAAAAGTGCTCTCTCTTCAATATTTGTGGGTTTTTTTTGCAGTTTCTATAATAAAATAGCATTCTATGTAAGTTTGTGTTACCACACGCTATGCAGTTAAAGTATTAAAGATTGACTTTTGATTGTAAAATTTGGTGTGCTGAAATTTAACCAAGATGTGAAAAGTTTACACAGATCAATTCCTTCCCAGCTTATATACCTCAAGCCTTGAAATCTCACATGAAATTTGCATTTCCTGATTCCTGCTGCATGTTATAGGAGACAAGGCTGTTGGGTTGTCTAGTTTAGTATTTAAGTTTTGTTTATTATAGGAAAATTTGTTACAAAGTAGTATTTTTCCCGTCCATATTAAATCATATCCTCCAGAATATACTCATAACTACTCATAAAATCTTACACATGAATGTACTTAACACTACTGAACTGTGTTACTGTGTTAACACTTAATAATAGGTAAGATGGTAAATTTCATGTTGTTAATAAAAAGCTTATTGTAGACCTGCTCACCAACATCCAAGAAATAAAAAGTGTCCACTGCATTTCAAAGTTGTATTTTGATTTTAGTTTAAATAGTGCCTCCCCCTTCACTCCCAAGGGTTATCTGACCCTATTGAATGACTCAGACTGTGTTGAACTATGGCAAAACAAAATACTATAAAACCAAGTTCTGGCCAAGCACTGAGGACAAATTCAGACCAATGTGACACTGATGAAGAATTTCCAAAGTAGTTAAGCACTCAGATAAAGAAAAGAATAATTTCCGACAGCTAATTATTAAGTAGGAATCACACTTTGGAACCCTATTTGTTTTGAAATCTTATTTTTAAAATAGGTAAAATGAGATATAAGGCATAATCTTTGTTCTCAGCTTACTTCTGTAAAGGACTGTACAGGATCTGTATTCTTTCAATACACACAGCATACTGGGAGGGATGTAGAGCATCTATTCAGAATGGACTGTTAGGGGTGGGTAAGAGTTAAATGACTTACTCCAGGGATAATGTAATGTACTCAGAGACTCAGCCTGAGTCACGCATGCTGAAACACGAGTTCTGTCACACCCTTTCCCTGAAGAGGACCTGGACAAGTTTCCTGCCTGCAGAGCACGAGAGCACAGCGCTACAGAGAGCAAGGTTTGCATTTGCTGTTAACACATGGAATGGAGGTGAAACCGTGCTCCCTCATTTTCTACATTTGATAACGTTTGGGGAACAGGACTCAGGTCATGAAGATGAAAGCCTTCACCTTTGCAGCTGCCGGATTAACACTTCTGTCACTCGCTTTTTGTCAAAGTGGTAAGCTCTTTCCTCACAGGGAAGGATGGAGGGGCTGGTTGCTGTGATTTTCTTTGCATTTCACACCAGTTACAACCCAAAAGAGAGAGTTCAATCTTAGTTCTTAAAAGGTGGTATCATGGAAATGAAAATAGCTAGTTTGTTCACTCTAGTGCAACCTTGTCAAAGACTAAGTGTTCTGTATTATATTTAAAAATATGTATACTTAAAAGTTGAGATTTTAGATTTCTATAATTCAACCAAGAACTAACTTTGTGAGTTTTTTATTTTCTAAGAATTTCCTCTGATTCAGCAAAGATAGCACTTTTTTAAAGAAATTTTTTAAATATAATGAGGCATGGGGGAGGGGAAGCATGGACTAGAATATGAGGGCTGTCTGGATAAAATCCAGCCATATATGCCTCTATTCTCATATTACATGGCTGGATACTTTCCAGACAGCCCTCATATTCCCAGAAAGATTTAGTGGTCTGCTTTCAGTAATCAATGATGCTAATAAATTAGTGTTTCTTTTCTTTGTTATTAAATGTATTGGGGGTAACATTGGTCAGCAAACTTGCATAGGTTCCAGGTGTACAACTCTACAATACATCATCTATGTGTTCCATCATGAGCCTGCCACCCAGAATCAGGTTTTTGTTTTTTTTCCCCATCACTAAATATTTGGATCCCCCTCCCCGATACCCTTTCCCCCTGCCCCTCTGGCAGCTACTATAAATTAGTTTTTTAATAAAATACCTTATTTGACTTTCTATGGTAGCAGGGTGTTTTCCTTATCCTCATATATGATTTTTAAATTTTAGAAATTAAGTCTCCCAAATAATATTAATTCAACTCCTAATGTGTTTCCTATTTTACTCAACACAACATTAGCCTGTAACCTCCTGTTTGCTCCACAATGAAGCAATCTGGAAGAGAGGTCTGTGTCCATAACCCTTATAGTTAGGCTACGTTCCAGTCAGCATTATTAGGAATGGGAGAGCTGAGCAGAGGAACCACAACTGGGGGTGGTGGGCTGGTGGTGGGTGGTGGTGAACCAGACACTAAACAAAAAGACCCGACCTCTCGAAAAGAATGCTGCTAAAATTGACAGTCAGATTCTCCAAGGTAGCTGGAGGAAAGTGCTAAGAGAACCTGCAGAACGCAGCACGTGTGGGATTTATGAACAGTGTTAAGTGATTTCTGGGAGTGGATGAAACAAAATGTAGAAGAAGAGCAAAAGAAACAAGTTTTGTGGAGGTGGTTCCTTGAAGATGCTGGTGGGGTTTCATGGGAGTTAAAAGGGACGAATTCAAACGTGGCAGATAAAAGGCAGTGAATAGGGGCGAGGAGGAATGTGAAGATGAAATCTGTTCCCTTTGGACCAGTGTCACTCCAGGGCCTTTTCCCAGATTGAAAAACATTTTTGAGATATTATGCTAAATGGAAACCAGGATAAAAAATTCAAATAAAAAAAATATATAAACAAAATTTAACAGTGAGTACAACTCTTAAAGAAAACCTAGCTCTGGAGCACAGAAGATTTATTCAAGCTGAACCAGATCAGCTGGAATTCTCATGGAAAAGAACCAAGACTTTTTCACAGCATCAGTGTTCAGCATGGTTTTAGGCACGATGTCTTGCTTAATCACAGGAAATTTCTGAAAACTGACAAACACTTGTTTTCAACGGTTCTCTTATTAGATGCCTGAAGGGAAATAACTCATAAAGAATGTTCTTCAGCCACCATTTTCCAGCTGCGTGCCTATCTGGAAAGGCACTTTGTTTGGGTGGTGTCAGACACAAGAATTTTCCAAAATGCACAAGTAAGCAGAGGATTTGTGTGGCTGAACTCAAGTGTCACACAACACGCCTCAACACGCTTCCAAGTTCACACCTAAACATAGACACAAACCACTGCCACTTCCCAGATTTTTCTTTAATCCATATTCCCTTAAACGACACCTGAACACCTCCATCCCTGCTTGTTCAGGCAAAACTCTCCCCAACTATGTTACACGCTGAATTCAGTTTATGCAATCTCAGCGTTATGAGGGAGGCTTCAATTTCACTTGGGGTGAACTGGCAGAGATAAAAACAGGAAGAGAAACTGGCTTTGAATAAGAACCCGGTTACTAAACACTAACCTCAAGTATTCAACATGCAGGAATGCAGAGCTCATGTGAAAAGGAACTGGCACAGAAATGGCATTTTAAATTGATAAGTATGAGGTTTAAATTCAGCATAAAACTTCTTAAGGTAACAGAAACTTGAGAGGATCTTCTTTTTACACATGTCAAAGATTAATTTATGAAAAAATTATATAATGATAAAGAGGTTTGAGTATTAAGGTTTGTTTTTGAAATTGCTCTTTCACGACTTAAAATTCTTAATATTAACATGCTACGTAAAGCCTAATATTTATAGTACTGTATGTAGTTATGTACACCCCCTGCCATTTCCAACTTCTCAAATCATCCTGTCTATTTCATCTGCTGAGTTTTCTTCACCTCCTCTCCCCTTAAAATCTGCATTTCCACTAAAATCTGCCTTTGGGTGTTTTTTTCTCACATCTCTCCCTCTAGGCCATCCAACCATCCCTACTAATGAAACTATAGCCTCTCTGCAGACTAAAAAGGTCCATATTTCTCATGTGAGCTCCATACCCATCTTCTAACGGGTCCTGGGACAATTTACATACAAATATCCCATCAGCAACTCAAACTCAGGGATACTCAAAACTGCGACCTTAGCTTCTCCCTTGGAGCATCCTCCTCCTAAGTCATCTAGAGAAACCTCCCAGTCATTCTTGCCTCCTGCCTCTCCCACATCACCTCCATAGCAATTAGATGCCAACCCCCCTTGAGCATCTATCATAGTCTCATGTGTTCATCTTCATCTTTTCACTGCCATTGTTCTAGTTTCACAACTCACCATATCTTGTGTTTAAAAGGCAAAAGATTTATGGGATCTGAAGTAAAACCAGGGTATCATATCTTGAGTTTAAATGATCACAGCAGACTCCAAATCAGACCCCTTGTTTCCAATTTCCTATCTTTTCAGTGTATTCCCTACACTGTCACCAAAGTCATATTAAACACAAGTCAAATCATGGTTATATTAGTTTTCTATTGCTGCTATAGCAAATCAGCACAAATTAGTGACTTAAAACAAAATATTATCTTGCATTTCTGGAGGTCACAGGTCCTAAAATCAAGGTGACAGCAGTACTGTGTTTATTCTGGAGAATCTATTTTCTCACCTTTTTCAACTGCTAGAAGCTGCTTGCAATCAATACTGGGTTCATGGTTCCTTCCATCTTCAAAGCCAGTATCATAGCATCTTCAGATCTCTCTCTCTCTCTGACTGACCATCTTGCCTCCCTCTCATAAGGACTCTTATGGTTACACTGGGCCCAGGAGAACAATCCAGGACACTCTCCCTAGCTCACGATCCTTCATCACATCTGCAAAGTCCCTTTTGCTATCTAAGGTAGCACACTGACATGCTCCTCACATCAGCAGGTAGAATCTCTGGGGTACCATTATGCTGTCTACCACAATAGTTATCCCTTTGTTCATAATTTGTTTTAAAGATTTTATTGTTCTTGACAGAGACAGAGACAGAGAGAGACAGAGAGAAGGAGGGGGCCCTAGAGCAGTCTTCATAGTTGTACCTCATCAGTTTTCGGCATGGTTTCATTCCACACAGGTTGGGGAGGGTAGCTGCGCAGGGCAGAAATCTAGCTGGGGGCCTCCCACATGGGAGGCACGCCCCTTGAGCCAGGGTCTGAACCAGGGTATGAGAACTGAACTGGGGGCCTCCCACATAGGAAGCACACCCCAGTTCAGCATATGGGTCTGCACGGGCTGGAGCCAAGATTTGATCCTTAGTCCCAGGGCTGCAAAGCAAGTGCTTAAACCACTGAGCTATCCCAGCTTCCCCCATAATTTTTCTTTTTTAAGATTTATTTTATTGTTTGAGAGTGAGACAGAGAGAGACAGAGAAAGGGAAGGGCCCAGATCAGTTTCCAAAGTTGTATATCATTAGTTTTAACATAGTTGCGTTCCACACAGATAAATAGGGGGCCGTGTGGAGCAGGAACCAAACTAGGGGCCTCTCACATGGGAGGTGAGAACCTTCACCACCATCTCAGTGGTTACCAGTTGTATCACAGTTCAGTATATGGGTTTGCATGGACCAGGCCAGGGTTTGATTCCCAGACCTCATAGTTGCAAGGCAAATGCTCAACTTGTTGAGCTATCCCAGCATCCCCCATTATTTTTTATCGTACAACTCTATCAATGGGCACATGATTTCTTAGGACAGTTTCAAAGATTTGGCTATAATCTCATCTTTTAACTTCATCTCTCAGATGCGCTTTATTAGCATAAGACAATGCATTTTTGTGTATCTTTTCCACTAGTATGAGAGTTGAACATAGTGACGGAGTTTATTTAAAACTTTATGCAATCAAATATGCAATAAACATTTGTTGAATTAACTTACCTGACATTCTCAGATTCCATGCTAGCCCCGGTATGCCTCTGCCCAATCATCACCTACCCAAATCTTATTCATCTATTAAATTCCATCTTTTTATGAACTCTGCTCATCTTTGATTACATTCATCTTTTCCTTGACATTTTGCTCAAATACCTAAACCTGTTAAATATTGTCTAAATGGCTATACAGTTTATAGTCAATATGACATTGGCATACAATGGTCTGATGTACTATTTGTTTCCTCCAACAGTATTATCAATTACTTACACATAAAAAGTTGTCGTCTGGTTTTTGCTCTTGCATGGGCTAGCACGGGGCTGGGGCATATGATATACCTGTTGATTTTCTGATCTATAATGATTTTTTAAAGATAAAAATGATCCTACATTTTGTAACTACAGAAATTATGTAGCATAATACACTTAGTTTTATTTTCTTTTGAACCATAGATATGGGTCAGCAAAATATCATATGTTGATACTGCTTTTCAATTACAGGTATGGAAAACAATCCAGACAACATGGCAGAGCCCACGTTACCTATTAAGACCTTTCGTGGCGTTCCCCCAAATTCTTTTGAAGATTTCCCCTTTTCGGCCATAGAAGGTTGGATAGGAACCGCAACTGTAAAAATTAAGTGCCCTGAAGAAAGTGTTTCAAATCTCTACGTCAATAACTCCACCATGGGGTATCTGAGCAGCTCCTTAAGTACCAAGCTGATACCCGCCATCTACACCCTGGTGTTTGCAGTCGGTGTGCCAGCTAATGCGGTGACCCTGTGGCTGCTCTTCTTCAGGACCAGATCCATCTGCATGACCATCTTCTACATCAACCTGGCCACCGCAGACTTCCTTTTCTGTGCCACGCTGCCCTTTAAAATAGCTTACCACCTCAATGGGAACAACTGGGTATTTGGAGAGGTCATGTGTCGGATCACCACGGTCATCTTTTACGGCAACATGTACTGCTCCATTCTGTTCCTCACCTGTATCAGCATCGGCCGCTACCTAGCCATTGTTCATCCTTTCACGTACCGGGGGCTGCCCAAGCGCACCTATGCCTTGATAACATGTGGACTGGTGTGGGCTACAGTTTTCTTATACATGCTGCCATTTTTCATCCTGAAGCAGGAGTATTATCTTGTGCAGCAGGGCATTACCACCTGCCATGATGTCCACAATACATGCAAGACTTCACCGCCCTTCCAACTCTACTACTTCATCTCCTTGGCATTCTTTGGATTTTTACTTCCATTTGTGGTCATTATCTACTGCTACACAGCCATCATTCGAACACTGAATACATATGATCATAGATGGTTGTGGTATGTTAAGGCAAGCCTCCTCATTCTTGTGATTTTTACCATTTGCTTTGCTCCAAGCAATATTATACTTATTATTCACCATGCCAACTACTACTACAACACTGATGGCTTATACTTTATCTATCTCATAGCATTATGCCTTGGTAGTCTGAATAGTTGCCTAGATCCATTCCTTTATTTTCTCATGTCAAAAATTAAAGATCACTACACTGCTTACCTTACAATAGTAAAACCATCTTAGAGAACAAGGAAAGCTATTTGTGAAAACACACATTCTTGGGATAACATGTGCATAAATGCAAGGAGCTCTATTCTCTAGCTCTATTTTTGAGCTCCTAAGAGATAGTGCTTCAACATAAACCATTTAAAAAGCAATAGCTTTAAAAAACGTATCAGTATTTTCCAAGAACACGAATGCAGGAGAAAATATAGCACCACTCTCTTTATGGCAACTGACACATTTGCCTGACTGCACTTCAAGCTCTTTATATCTCTAACTTCCCTACATTTCTGGGGTTTCTACTCTAAATGACTTGAAGAATGAGACAGGGTGCAGAGTAGGAAGAAGCAAGATCTCAGTTTTCAGTTCCTGGCATTGTTTCTGATTCTTCTGCCTCTCATGTTGGTGGCTGCCTCATTAGCTGAGCCTATCTTTGTAATGTCTCTCTCTAGGTTCCGTTCCCCTAGTCCCACTTTTGTCTCCCAACCACTCTCCTCCATTTCATGGGACACTGCCAGATTATTTTTTCTCTAATAACAGTTTGAATGTATCACTCAAAAACCCCTGCTCAAAAACCTCCATTGCCTCTCTCTACTGCTTTGGAATAAATTATGAATTTATTGGAACGAATTATAAATCTTTAGCTTGGCATTCAGGGCTAAGTTAGAACTTTACTTCTCAATAAATCTTGCCTGTGACTGTGAAATAGGCACTAGCCAAGTTTCATGCTTCACTGTGATGTGATCTCTTCTCCCTCTGCCCCTGCCTCTAAAACTGGAAAGCTACTTTTAACGTGTTTGCCTTAGTTTTCCCCATCTCTTGCAGTCATCAAAAGATGACTCTTCCCTGATTCTCAAGCTAGAAGTTCATTTTTCTAATGTGAATTTTCAAAGCATTTTCTTCTATTTTTATTACGGCACTTATATATAGTTCATTTATACACAAATGTTAATTCCATAAACACTTAGGCACCACATATAGTAGAGAAGGGCTCATCTCCTTCCTTCTTTGTGCTTTTTGTAGCAACCCCAGGCCCAAGTCTTCTCAGGGTCTGTGGGGTCAGCTCCATGCTTTATAGATCACATGGCCAAATAAATGAAAGAAAAAAATTTCAAAGCACCTTAACAGCATGAAAGCCCATTGAATTCATACTGAGAAATCAATGTACTCTGTACGACATGGGACAACATCATTTTTGGTTGGGCATGTAAAAAAAAAAGCAGCTAAGAATATACTCACTAAGTAATTTAGAAGTTTAAAATAATGCCCCCATTATTTTTGTTCCTTAAACATAGTTTTGAATGCGGAACTGAAATTTTGTTGTAAATGCCCATTATCTTCCTGTAGGTAAATGAGTATATTTCCCTTAGTTTAGGCATCAGACAGGAAGTAGGATATTAGTGGTTAAGGGCAGGAAGGATTGCTGAGATTAATTTTCAAGTCTGTAGGAATGTGCATTGACCATATACTCTGTAGTGACTTTCAAAGCAATAAAAACATTTTAAATGCAAATTTTTGAATGTGCAGAGTCTCCTACTTCATTTGACTTAGGTTAAACAAACAAACAAACAAACAAACAAACAAACAGACATGAAAATGAAGACCCTTTACATATGTGTGTGGTTATGTGAAGAATAACAATCAGGTAAACACTAAAGCAAGAAAGGAAAACAAATCTAAAATAAGTTGTAAGATGATGAAAATGTCAAAGGAAGGGATTTCTTTCTGCAAATAAAGCCATCTACTGTAATACAGTTCTATCTAGGGAAAACACACAATATTCACTTGTTAAGGGCACACTTAATTTTTATGTAGTAAATATGAGGGCTGTCTGGGAAAAAAAATCCAGCCATAAATGCCTCTATTTTTCATATTATGTGGCTGGATATTTTCTGGATAGTCCTCCCATACATGTAACAAAACAGAACTTTTTTAGGGGTATAATTCATATGTTCTCAAGCAAAATCTTCAATTTTAAAATAGCTCATAATTCACTGCCTCCAATGAACAGACAGAAAGTGTGTTCTCTAAGGATATGCCAACATGCCCACTATCCAACTTTCCACAAGAGACAAAAAAATTTGGTGGCCACACAAGGTTATACTTGAAATACTATTATTATAACAAAGACAAGAATCTTTACCAACTTGCATCACTATCATTAATCTTTGATAAAATTGAACATCAAATCTAAGAAGATATTATCATTGAGACCTTTAATACTATATAATATGATATAAGCTCTATTGTATATTGACAATACCAGTAATATATATATTTTTCTATTATTTTCCAAGGCTGGACTTGGCAAGGTAAGGCACAGAAATACCACCATAAAACACACAACTGGAAACTTCCAGGTATCAGAACATCAGAGGTTAAAAAAAGGAACACAGAGACCTTACCAAATAAACAGAATCAAATTTTTTTCCCCAGGGAAATAGAACATGTTGAGAAATGAAGTTAAAGTCACCAAAATTTTCTATGCTTCAGTTTTGACATGTGTAAAATGAGAATAATAGTACCTGTCTTGTAGGATTATGGTGAGAATTAAATAATAATAATATATAATAAATTCATAACATATTTTTATATTTATAGATCAACATGTAATTACATTGATTATGAATACATATAAGTGTTAGAGTATTTAGCATGGAGACTAACCCCCCCAAAAGTGCTTAAGTTATGTAGCTAGTGTCGAATGGGAAGAGAAAGAAAACTGTTTAAAAACAGGAATTTAACCAAATTAGATTCATTGCTTGGGACTGTAGTGTTTTAAATCTGTTAGCTGTTACCAGTATTGCTTGAGACACTAAGCCCTTTATTCTTTATGAGGAGTCTGGCCAGGTCAGTTTCCTCCCAGGCCCAGAACAAACCATGTTGGTACCAATTACCTGCCTGTGTCATCCTATTTTCCATCCACCTAATCAACTTGTTTTTACCTTTCAGACATAGTTCCTACTCTATATCCACACCAGCTTCTCTGCATTTTAATTCACATTGATCTCAACCATCTCTAAGTCATCTGTGCACTCCTCATTTTGACACTTGGCCACATACTCATCTCTACTGTTATTTAACTATTCTATATGCGAATGTCTACTGCCTCAATAAGTTTCTAAGCATTGAGGATAAGAACAGAGAACATTCAAATGGTATCATGTGTTTCTTGGATCCCCTTTACCCGACTAGATACTATATATTGCCTCATGCATATAGTATGTGCTCAGTAGATATCCAATAACTTGGACTCTGAACAAGAACTTGCCCACAACTAGATTTTTAGTAAAAGAGTAGAAGTAGGAATCAGCTCTAGACTTGGCTTCCCCCTAATATATATTTTTAAAGATTTATTTATTGTTTTTGACAGAGAGAGAGAGATACAGAGATAGAGACAGAGAGAAGGAGGAGGGTCCCCCTGCCAATGTTTGATGCCAGAAAAATGACAGCCCTGTTACTTCATTCTGATCTCTAGGCAACTGCTGAGACAATAAGCTCATCAGCTTTAGAAACAATCAGTGTAAAAAAATCCTCTTTTCCTCTCCCATCCTGTAAATTAGGAAGAAACAAACCCACTAAGACTTACCATGACTTTCTGTGATTTAGCGTGGGCTAAAACATCCTGGTAATGCTGGGCACAGTTTGGGTCTACATCTTTAATCTTAGCAGTGGGTAACAGCAGACTTTCTACAGTCTTTGAAGGAATTCCTTCATCAATAGCATCATTGATGTACCCTACAGCCACAAGTCCTAGAAAATGAAGAAAAAGTTTCCCTTTTAAGTCATAGTACATTATAAGATCTCCAGAATTACCAACTTCAAAGATAGAGTTAGAAAGCGGGGTGGGTAATCTACACACGCGCACACACACACACACACACACACACACACACACTCCATTAGAGCTAACAAGCAAGGATAGCGAAGGCCACAGGAGATAAGGTCATTGTGCAAAAATCAGCTCTATCCCTACACACTTGCAATGTGAAATCTCAAATGAAATTAAGGGAAAAAATTCCATTTATAATAGATTCTAATTACAAATATAATTACAAAAAGAATAAATGAATAAACTTAACAGAAGAAGCATAAGATATGTACACTGAAAACCATGGAACATCACTGAAAAAAAATGAAAGATGACATATATAAATAGAAAAACCATCTCCTGTTCATGGATTGAAAGACTTAATATTGCTAAGATGAAAATATGCCTTAAATGGATCTATAGATTCACTGTAACCACTATCAAACCCCAGCTATCTATTTTTTAAAACAGAAATTGCCAAGCTGAATCTAAAATCCTTATGGAAATGCAAGAGACCAAGAATAAAAAAATCAATGTTGAAAAAAGAAGAACAATGTTGGAAGACTCTTTCTGATGTCAAAACTTACTACAAAGCTACACATAATAGTACATGATGGTACTGGAATAAGGAAGGCATGTAGATCAATGGAACAGAATTTAGAGTTCAGAAATAAACGCTTACACTTATGGTCAATTGATTTTTGACAAGGATACCAAGACAATTCAATGGGTAAATAATAGTTTTTATAACAAACATCACTGGGACTGGAACAACTGGATATTTATATCCATTAAAATGAAATGGGATTCCATATCATCACTCTATACACACACACAAAATAACTCAAAATGAATCATAGACCTAGAAGTGAAAAGTTAAATTATAAAACTCTTGGAAGAAAACATAGGAGTAAATCTTTGTGGCCTTGGATTAGGCACTACTTTTTAGCAATGATGACAAAAACACAAACAACAAATGGGAAAAAAATTAAATACATGAGATGTTATAAAAATTAAACATTTTGTGTTTGAGGATACCTTCAAAGAAAGCAAAGACAACCTGCAGAATGGGAGAAAATACTTGCAAGTTCTGTATCTAACAAAGGACTTAATATACCTGTATGCAAGCATGCCAAATATATAAGGAACACTTATAATTCAACCATAAAAAAGAAAACCCAATTTAAAATGGGTGAAGGAGTTAAGTAGCCATTTCTTCAAAGAGGTATATGAATGGTTAATACACACATGAAAAGATGCTCAATATTATTAGTTATCAGGAAAATGTGAAGCCAAATTATAAGATACCACTTCATACACCATCGGATGGCTATAATAAAAAAGACAAACAATAACAAGTGGTGTGAGGATGTGGTGAAATTGGAACTCTCATACATTGCTGGTGGGAATACAAAATGGTTCAGTCACCTGGGTAAATGGGCAGTTCCTTAAAATGTTAAACACAGAATTACCATATGAATTAGTAATTCCACTTCTAGGTGTATAAGCAAGGGAACTGAAACCATGTGTTCACACAAAAGATTAAACATGGATGTTTATAGAATATTCACAATAGCTAAAAGTAGAAACAACCCAAATATCCATTAACTGATGAATGGATAAACAAAATGTACATCCATAGAATTATCCATAGAATAATCCAAAAAATATTATTTTTTATCCAAAAAATAATCCATAGAATTATTTGACTTAGGAATATGAAGAATACTGACATGTGGTAGAACATGGATGAGCCTTGAATACATTATGTTAAATGAAGAAAGCCAAACATGAAAGGCCACATAATACATGATCCTATTTATATAAAATGTCTAGAATAGGAAAATCCATAGAAACAAAGTACATTAGTGGTTACTAGGAAATGGGAGGAGAGAAAAATAGGAGTGACTGCTAATGGGTATGAAGTTACTTTTTTATGATGATGAAAATATTCTGAATTTAGACAGTGGTGATGGTTATACAACTTTTAAATCATAAAAATGCAATAAAAAGGTGAATTTTGTGGTATAACAATTATAGCTCAATGAAGCTATTATTAATATAAAAAGGGGGGATAAGGTTACATACAAGTAGCAGCAAAGATTTCTAGTGTAATCCTAAACTTAGATAGTAATGCCAAGATACTGGAGGATGGAACCACAGAATACCAGAACTGGAACAATTTAATGCAGATATATACAAACAAACAAAAACTGAAGCACAAAAATGATTAAATATACATCTATTCTTTGAATTACTCCACTTCACCACTGTAAAAAATGCCAAAACAGAGGTAGTTCAAAAATCAAACAGTTCCCTACACTGTTAGTCTGAATTTCTAGGTCAACACTGTTCAATGGAATGTTCTATGATGAAAATGTTCTATATCTGGGCTGTCCAATATGGTAGCCATTAGCCACATGTAACAATGAAGCATTTAAAATGTGGCTAGTATTACTAAAAAACTTACTTTTAAATTTTATTTAATTTTAATTAGTTATAATAGCTACACATGGCTGGGAAGTATAGGAAGGCTCTACATAAATTAACATAGTCATGCATGTTTTGGGATATTTTTTTAAGATTTATTTTATTTATTTATTTTTTTGAGAGAGAGAGACAGACAGACAGAGAGAAGGGAGAGGGCCCAGAGCAGTCTCTATAGTTGCACATCATTAGTTTTCTACATAGTTTTATTCCACAGGTGGGTGTGCAGTTGCACAGAGCAGAACAGGGATGGGGCCAGGGGCCGCCCTCATGGGAGGCTTGCCACAGTGAGAACCAAACTGGGGGCACACTCCAGTTCAGCATAGGGGTCTGCATAGGCTGGGGCTGAAATTTGATTCTTGGAACCTGGGGCTGCAAGACCAGTGCTCAACCAGTGAGCCATCTCACATCTCCTTTGGGATATATAAGTTCAAGTATGGCTAATTAATGCCACAAATTTTTTTCTCTAATACCACCTGGTAAAATGACATCTGCAGCCCTGTATCATGAAGGTATCAAAGGAAAAACAAGCATATCCACCAATTTAACTTTCTATCATCTCTACCACACCACAGGATCTTAGGACATAGGTCATAGTTCCAACAATGAAGAGCATAGAAACCATGCTGTGGAATCTGAAAAGCTTTTGAAACTCTAGCAAAAGGGATCTATTTGGAGGCCATTTCTCAATACTACCTGATCATTAAAAATAAACTCTCAATATACATGAATATATGTGTGCATGTATATTCCACACACACACACACACACACACACACACACACACACACACACACATAATAATGGGGGAGGGCTTTTGCTTTCCAGGTTAATACTGATGGATAATAAGAACTAGTAAAAAATCTAAACATTAACAAGCAATAAACTTAGAAAATAAACATTCTTAAATTCAAACTTATTACTTCTCATTTTGTCAGTTATTTTCCATCAAAAACAATCACGTCATTTTATAAATGAAATAAAATAAGGACTTTTAATTTTTATAAAGTATCTTCATCTTGACATTGAAATTAAGGTAAAATATTTAGCTAAGTATTCCTCAAATACCGGTATATTATTCCATAAATGCCACCTAGCTAAGAATGAAAAGATTTATCTGGAGAAGGGGCAATCTAAAACAACTAAAAATTATTATTGATTTATAATACTTAAACATGTTTGAAAAAGCAAATGTACTTCTCTAACATCCAAGTTACATTAGCTTAAAACATTGGAAGAACTTGGGAAAGTCTAAGTACTATCCACTTACAAGGCATCATTGTTCAACCCTGTTGTAGTTATAAACTGGAAAGAATGGAATACTTCATGTCATTCTCTGGAACCCCCCTTGGGTAGACTGTTCTAAATACTTTTAAAGACCCCATCCAAAAACAACCTTAACCGAACTATGCCCAAGAAATGAGTGTTCTTAATGGCTGATCACCTGGGACTGAGTGCATTCCAGCTGACTTGATTGAAATCACCTGCTTAAGTTTTGTCTGTTGTGTTTTTAAGAACACAAGCTGCTGAGGTCATAGTAAATGACCTCATAGGAGCTGAAAGGCCTACCCAGAAGCCCTCTGGGCACATCTGAAAAGTAAAGGGGAAATCTCATTTGAACAAAGATTTCTGAGCCTCAGTTCATGGACCATTTCTTTAAATCATGCGAGACCATAACATTCTAGTCCAATGAGAGAGTGGGCATTCTCTTAGAGGTCATGTATTTCAAGCAGAAGATGAGGTAATTTCGAAAGAACGGTACCTACCAAATTTAAAAGCATAAATTCAAAGGAAGAAAACTAGGCTGTATGGCTAAAATAATGCTCCTCTATAGCTCTACTGGGAAAAGTGAACTTTCCAGTAAGAAATACACAAAGCATCCAACTCTGAGGAAATATGTTTCGCAGTTCCTCCATTAAATTCACCTTTCACATTTATCATTTCCCATGAGCTGCATACTTTATCCACATCACAATTCAGATAGAGGAATAGACCCGGAAGCATGTGGGGTGGGGAGAATAATGAACTTTCAAGATGTCCATAAAATATCCTCAATTCTTTCAGATGATTTAATTACTACATTGTAACAATCTGTGCTTGTTCTTAATGGTATATATATATATTTTTAATTTAGCTTTTTAAGCAATGATATCAAACTCAACACTTGAAGAACTTTAAACAAAAATACCTTATTTTGACAGAATAACAAAACAAACCAAAACACAAATTAAATATGCTATATTAAATCGCCCAAATTCTAGAAAGGAAAAATAATAAGGAATATCTGAAATAACTGCTCTGGTATGGCACACACCATTTACAACAAGATGCTCAAAAGGAAAAAGAAATGATAGTAGCCATGTGATATATACCATGGAGAAGAACAGCACTGCAGTTACCTAGATAAATACCACACTAATTCAAATAGATTTGTACTTAAAACTGACATCCATCTACAAAAGACCAGGTTCTTTTTAAGTTATACAATTGTTACTTGTTTTTCTTTTCCTGGTAAATGCAAAGGCTCTATTAGATAGTCTGAGACAAAAATGGCAACCCCATTTGCCTTGTTAACCAATGTCAAGAATGAGAGTAAAACCGAGACTGTTCAACACAGAGAACTAAGCTTTTGCTGCTTTACTTGCAAAAGTAGCACATACCAAAAGTCATCAAAGCAAACCTGTACTGTGGATACTGTCAGAAAGAATTTGAAAAAAGTTAGAAAACAATGATGGGACATGATTCTTTTTTTGCCTACCCTAAGAAAGGAGTCCTACCCTTGGGTGGCATTAGCCATAGCATCTAAACCATTGTTGCAGGAGACTTGAAGTGTGGAGCTGGGTGTCCAGGAGGAGGGCATAGGGCTTGGGGACTGAGCTATGTAACAGGACACACACAGACCAGTGTTTTGTTTTTCCTCACCAGGTGATGTTGAACATTTCCTCAAATGACTGCTTCCCTCTTCACTAACATCTGGCAAGAACCACCAGCTCCCAAGCCAATGTGCCAGACAAGAGCTAAGTGGGTTGTGTGCAAGCCATCTCATGGCAGAGATTCCAATATGCCTCAGTGAAATGAAATGCAGAGGAAGCAAAAAACCATGGTTGCAAAAGAGGAAGTTTAGGGATGCCAGGATAGCTCAGCAGGCTGAGTGTTTGCCTTGCAACCGTGAGGTCCAAGGATCTAGTCACAGCCCCGGCCTGTGCAGACCCATGTGCTGAAAAGCAGTGCAGATGGCAACCACTGGGATAGTGATGAGGGTTATCACTTCCCACGTGGGAGGACCCTGAGATGGTTCCTGCCCTGCATGGCCCCACATCCACCTGTGTAGAATGAAACTATGTCACACCCAATGATGCACAACTATGGAGACTGCTCTGGGCTCCCCACAGCCCCCTTTCCTCTTCTCTCAAACAATAAAGCAAATTTTTATTTATTTTTTTAAAGATTTATTTTATTGTTTTTGACAGAGACAGAGAGAGACAAATAGAAAGAAGAGTGCCCAGAGCAGTCTCCATAGTTGTACATCATTAGTTTTCCACATGGTTTCGTTCCACACAGGTGGGTGGGGGCTGCACGGGGTGGGAACGGGGCTGGGGGCTTCCCTTGTGGGAGGCACACCCCACTTTAGCATATGTGTCCACACGGGCCAGGGCTGGGATTCGATCCTTTGACTCCAGGGCTGCAAAGAGAGCACTTAGCCTACTGAGCCATCCCAGCTTCCCCAAATCTCTTTTTTAAAAAGAGGAAGTTTAGATTTGTATACAGCTTGAGAAGGATAAAAAAAAAAAAAGAAAGTGTTCAAGGTTTGGTTAACAGTGGTATATCCATGGTATACACCATGTTCAAGGCAGCACACCTGGACCCTGTTTTCTATTTGGGGCCTAGAATGAGAATATCTTTAACAGAAAGCTACATGTAGTCTTGAATAGGGGCATAGTGCTCTCAGGGAACAGTCAAAAGAGAAAGAAAGTACGCAAATGTAATGAACTAACAAAGTCATACACTTTAGCACAAGAGTAATATTACTATCCTAAAGTTAGAGCATTAGAAGACCAGACCGAAGATCTTACCAAAACATACTAGAACCAAACACCCTAAACTTGTGAGAGAAGTGTTAATATCTGTCCATTCTATCTGCCACCTTAGAACAAGTAAGTGAAATATTAAGTCCAAGGTGCGGGGTCGAAGGAAGGGGAACGATTATCAGCAATCTTAATCCAATGTTGCTGACAAATAAAAACTCAGAGAAAGTAAAAAATGATGGTGCTGGTTTGTTTGCTTTTATGATGCAAAAGACAGCCTGCAGCTTGAATTTGGTAATTTGTGCTACAGAAAAGCAGTGACTATACAGATTGCTGAAGTTATGTAGCTCCTCATTCTTCACCCTGTTTTTTATAAGCAAGAGGCAAATGATAAGGAAGCAAACAAGAAAGCATGTTTCAGGGCATATTTTCTTGGGATTGTACATTTTATGCTAGAAGTTCATAATTTCAAGAAACACAACAAATCACCATGATTTGTAATTATATAGCAACAGTTAAACTATGTTCCAATTTCTTCTTGGGGCAAAAACATGGGTTATATTTCAGAAAAAGGCCCAAATGAAAGGTTAAAATAGAGTGCTTAAAAAGCTAAGCTATCATCTAGAGTAGTCATCTCTGAAGAACCAATAAACAAAAATTATTAGGACTTCTATTGACTTATGTTTTCCATGTATGGGGCATACAGTCACAGGAAGGTCACAGTGTCCTGCCCTCTGTGAGAAGTAAACCCAAGTTCCTATAGGATGTGTTGTAAACAGAGGAACCATTCTTCAGGCACCCTGCTCTGATCACACCCCTATTTATGTGTTTTTATTTTGTCCTTTCATGTCTTTGTATGTATGCTTTGTAATGTTTATTCATATC
This sequence comes from Craseonycteris thonglongyai, assembly GCA_004027555.1. Taxonomy (NCBI): domain Eukaryota; kingdom Metazoa; phylum Chordata; class Mammalia; order Chiroptera; family Craseonycteridae; genus Craseonycteris; species Craseonycteris thonglongyai. Next base: position 25,764 of record PVKE010004977.1, on the reverse strand, counting down.
AGGAGCGTGTGCTTTCACAAGGCTCCATGAGCAAAAACTTGTACTCTGATCTAGAGAACTAAGTTGTCCAGACACCTTATTCTCCTTATCCTAGAGAAAGTGTTTCATACTTACGGTCATTTTCTTCTTGAATTTGAATAGTAACCATATCAATACAATTTTGAATTTCATTCCAGCTTAAGTTCTCTTGACCTTGGGATAAGGTTTCCAGTTTAATGGAGAGTAGTGCATTTGCGTAACTGTGGGAGGGAAAACAATCACGATACTAATCAGAGAAATTCATACTTTTTTTTATGTTATGCATCTTAAATTTGACACATGGGGCCAAAAGTAGCCTTCATGAGGTTCTGCAAAGAATGGAAAGGCAAGTAAAATTGTCTTGGGCAGCCTTGTCAACAAGCGACAAGCTTACTTATACAAACGGTATTTTTTTCTAAAAATATTTGATATACAAATGCTACTTAACTAAAGTTCTCAAAAATCCAACCTTGTACCCAACTCAAGCAAAACAAAGCAAAACAAACTTAGATGGTCTCAACTCTGTGAAATCACTTTTTTTTTTTTTTTTCCAGTTAATTTTCCTCCTGTTTGCCTGTCTTGGCTCTGAATTACCATGGCTCTCAACACTTCCGTCAAGAGTCCTTATTATTGTTCCTTCCAAAATCTGAGCTATGAGAGACCATTCAACTGTAACTCTAACATAACTGGGTTACCTTGAAATCTAAAATGCCACCGAGGAAACAAATAAAATGCAAATGCAGTTCCAGAAACCTTGCTGAATAACACGTCTTCCCTGTATGTTTCCTTGAAGATGTGCTGTATGAGTTGAATCAGAATATTCTAAAATGTCTCCTCACCTGTCCACTTCTCCTAAGGATTCAGAGCAGCACTCTAAAACCTTTCTGGGTCCCCTCACTGCCAGAGCAGTCTCATACCTCATTCCTGACCCTTACCCTCCGCACTCTGTCTGCACAGCCTTTTGGATAATAAGAGTTTGGTTAATCACTCCAATCATTTTTCTTGTCTGGGGAAATTTTAGGGGAAAAAGAAAAAGTCACCCATCTCAATACATTACTAAGAAACGTTCATTTCTCAATAATCAATCACCTATTTAAAAATCATAGAACCAATGTTACAGCCATAAGTTAACATGAGCTATTCTAGCCCAAAGTAAAGGCCCTCCCTCTATAGTTTCGTTTGCTTTTGCAGTACACCAGGGGAATAAAGACCAATCCTCTATGTGCATATTGATTCATGTGGTTTGACTTCTGAACAGCACCTCCCATGGATTTGTTAACAGAGGTTAAAAGAATTAACATTACATTGAGTCTAACACCATTTTCCTGTTGTGACAAATTTTCTTAATGTTCTGTATGTCTCAAAGGTGACACAGATATTGTCCACAGAAAGTAGCTTGAGAGAAATACATCATTCAAAACAGGAAGTGGTGGTGGGAGGTGATTCATTATTGTGGCTAAAAGAGGCACCACCAAAGGCACCCCAGAATTTGGCTAACTGTGATGTGTCAGATTTTCAACTTACCAAGAGCTAAACCCCCAAGAAAATATTCTGTGTCATTAGTAATATGTAATTAATAATACTGACCATAATAACAATATGGATAAATGGCAACTTGCATTGGTTAGTATCCCTTAGAGAAAGAACAGTTTTAAAAGAAAAGTGTTAAATCCTTACGGGCATTTCACATGCGTAATGTCTAATCACCTGATGGGAATAAAAAAGAGAAAGCTTAAGAATGAACACAAAGAAACACAATCATCCATCACTTCTTTAGAAATGAATAATCCATAGCCAAAGGGAACAGAGTTTACAGGTAATGCATAGAATTCCATAGGTTTTTCCATATGAGCATTAGTGTCTAGTACTAAAGGCCTCAACTTTGTAAAGTATTCTGTAGTTTTACTCAAAGGGTCCATGTCCTTGCTCTCTTCACAGTCTGCTATGAATAGACTACGGTAGTAAGATCTTACTTCTAACAGATTTGGGAAGCTTTGAAAAGATTAAAATTCCAATTTAATTCAGCAGATGTTTATTAAACACTTACTATGTAGACAACCTATGGCAGGCACTACAGGAAATATTAAGATGAACAAGACTCAGCCTTTACTTCAAGGAACTTTCAGTCTAATAATAGCTAATAAGACAAAAACTCAAAAAGGGTGGAAGAGCAGAACACAAGAAAGGCCATAAAATTAGTAGAGATAGTCCATGAAAGTGGATATAATGGGGTTCCAAGGCATAAGAAGTGGAAGGAAATCTTAATGCTAGAGCACTTTGCCAAGACAGGCACTAAATCCTCCAAACTGTTCTGCCAATGCAGAGCAGGTGTTTTTGATTTGTTTGTGTGCTTTATAGATGAAGAGAAAAGGGGTTGGCCAGGAAGACTCAAACTCAGATATTTTTTGGCTCCAAGGCTGTGTTCCTTTAACCACATCAGGCTAGCGCTCAGAAGAGATAACAGTAGTGGGGTGAGGAGAAGCATGGAAATAATTCATGGAAGTGCAACCTATAGCAGACAGGGCTTAGAAGCTCCCATACTGTATCAGGCAGAGATGGGTGACAGGTACCATTATGCATAGAAGCAGATAGGCCAGGAAGCATATTGTGTGTTAGGATTCAGCTTGGCTGAAGAACAAAATACAAGGGGGGATACAGCTAGGGCTAAGGTCAGAACCATATGTTTAGAGTAAGGTGACGAGATGTCCGCTTTTGGCGGGGCAGTCCCAATTTTTAACAATTTTTCCTGTGTCCCGCGGCGTTTTAAAAAATTCCCAATTTTTGGAAAGAATGCACGACAAGCTAGGGAACAGCGGGAGACAGACCAAGTTTTTAATAAAGAACCCCCTCCCCCCTGGTCAATGGTGCCCCGCTTTACCAATGTTAAAATCTGGTCACCTTAGTTTAGAGTGAGGAGTCTGTTCTTAATTGAGATAACACTAAACACCCAAATAGAGGAGCACTATAAGCATAATGACATTTTAGGGCATTAATGTGGGAACAGCGTATGCCTGGAGCCACTGCCAACCTACATCACTTTTGTGAGGATTAGACAAAAGAGCTTTTCTGGAAAAACAGTCCTAAGGGTGGAAGCCACAGTGAGCAGGTAGAGACTTCGTAAGAATTCATCAAGGTCGAGCTGCCTAGTACTCTTGCGCTGAGGAACTTGACCCACCACAGGAAGTGGCCCAGATAGAGCAGTTTTTCTTCATCTTGAACACCTGCAAATCTGGGCCTCTAAGAACTTGGGTGAAAAAGCTGACATTGAAAGTGAAATGCTGAGGAAAATCAACAGCTGTCAATCTGAGAACTAAAGGGGACCCTAGAATCTCATGTTGCTATTGTCATCCTGGTAACCCAGAAAGTCCTTAAATCTAATTCTAAAAAATTATTAAAACCAATGCAAATTTTAAAAGCTTCTCATACAGAATATTTGAACTCTGAAGCTGTACACTCCAGTTGAAAAACACAGGTATAAATGAGTGTGGGACAATTTACTTCCTAGGTTATTTGTAAATTGGGGTGGGGAGAGGAACATTTTATTTTATTTTATTAATAAAATATATTTTGGGGAAGCCGGGATGGCTCAGTGGGTTAAGCGCTCACTTTGCAGCGCTGGGGACCGAGAATCGAATCCCGGGCCCGGCCTGTGCGAAACCATGTGCTGAACTGGGCGCTCCCCCAGTTCAGCACATGGGTCCGCACGGGCCGGGGCAGGGATTCGATCCTCGGTCCCCAGTGCTGCAAAGTGAGTGCTTAACCCATTGAGCCATCCCGGCTTCCCTAGGGGAACATTTTTGATAATCAAAATAGGTGATTTGGAGGGAGGGGGCATTGTCATTTATAGGGCAGTGGCCAAGGACGCCAAATCTATGGGACAGTCTTGACAATTCTCTCATCAACACTTCCTGTTAGTCAAGTGCCCCATGAGGCTGTTCGGCTTCAGAAGGCAGTGAGCAGTCTGTCATCTACTGTAGCACTAAGAGAGCAGTAAAGCCATGCTAGGTAAGAAAGAATGAAAGAACTCTAAAGGTTACTACAGAGCAAAGTTGTAAAGTCTAAATGAGGTGGTCACTGGGATTTTTCAGAGGTACCGTGCACACAGAATGGCTACTGACAAGGAGAGAAGTGAGCAGACTGTTCGCAGCACTAGGTTGCCTGGCAGAGGACAGAGGAAAATGCAAGTTGACCTTGAGGTTTCCAAGTTTGGAGGAACTGTGGTGCTGTTAACAGAAACAGTGGAGGTAGAAATAAATTACCTTGAAAAGAGACTCAGGTGTTATGTGAACCAGGTGGACCAATGTCTCCAAGAAGACTACAAACAAGGAAAATCCACTGCCCCACTACTTTGGGGCCATCCTCTACACAGACAAGTGATTAAACACCACTTAAAAAATGATAAGCTTAAAAAAGAACTTTCCTGTACAACTGCATGTGACCCAGGAGAATTTCCTAATCTACCTAATTTGAGCAGTTCCAGAATCAGTATCTGAAAAGGGCAATTTTGTCAAGATCTAAGCAGACATCTCCCCCTGGTGGTCACAATAATCCAGCATAGAAAGTCACTCATTTTAACATGGGCTTTCTTGTACTGAATCTCTCATTGGGCTCTTATTCAGGCCTCTAGATCTGCTGTAGTGTTTTATACATAATACTATAAACTGTACTAGCTAGTACCATATGAGGACTGTCCGGAAAGTATTCAGCCACATAACTGTTCTCATTATATTGACAATGGCTGATTTTTTTCTGGACAGCCTTTGTATTTCAGGAACATGAAATAAAAGATACTATTATGGACCTTGAAACCATCTTATGAAGCAAAATATGTCAGATTGAAAGAATCAGAAAACATATGGCCTCACTTATAGGTGGATTATAAAACTGAAAGTAACAAAGAAACAAAAACTTATAGACACACTCACTAGTTCCATAGTTACCTGAGGGTAAGGGGGGAGGGGGGAGGGAGAGTAGGGTGGGGGGAGTTAGGAGTGGGAACCAGATATGTGGTGATGGAGGGAGAGCTAATTCTGGGTGGTGAGCACATAATGCAATAGATGCTGTAATGTAGAGTTGTACACCTGGAAACTATATTGCTGACCAATGTCACCCCAATAAATTTAACAATTAAAATAAAAAAAGATACTAAACTGAAACTGTTGTCCACTGCCATGATCCATTGTGGTCTCAGGATTCTTTTGGTTTAACAACCAGAAGAATGGGGTTTGGGGCCAACTGCCCAACTCTGGCTCCATACTTGTATATCCAGATTCAATCTTCTCATCAGTAAAACAAGAGAACTAGACTCAATAACATTAAAGTTGCTTCCAAGTTTTGTACATTCTGTCATCTTCAGAAGAAGCCCAAGGGAAAGTATGTTTTCAACAGTTCTTTTATTTTTAACCTATCAAAAATCCTCATTAATGAAAAAGTCAGCCAATAATAGCCACAGAATCCTTGTTTTTAAACTCTTTGTTCCCCTAAAAAGAATACTGTACAAAAGTACTCATATTAGAAAGACTCTTAAAACCAAATAGACTAACTTTCAAGAAAATGAGCACGGATATAAGGATTTCTTCAGTAAGGAACCAATCTTTAATTTGCGAGATCTGCCAAACACACAGTTCTGCATTGAAAAGAGGTTTGGAAAATGTTCGCTTACCGTTCCACATATGTCTCGTCCAGATTGTTAAAGCCTATTGTTGGGCTTCTGAGCTGATTCTGCACAGACACACGGTCTTTGCTTTCCAAGGCCTGGTTTAGTAAAGCAACAGCAGACAGCATTTCCACCGCAATCAGGAGCTCCTCATGGAACAGGTAGTTCTGTTAGGAAACACATGGCAACGTAAATTCCCTAAATCACACACTGGGTGAATGTGACTGGGGTTCAGAATGCACATTTCAAAGAAGAATGAGAAGTCAAAGAGTTTGAGAAGCCAGGAGAAAAAGGGCTCACTGGCTACCTATTTTTCACTGGTTTTAAAGAATAAGTAAATGGCTTCTGGGTTTTCCTTAGATAATGATTTTGGGGACTGAGTTGATTATAACCAACATTTATAATTCCAAAACATCTGCATTCCCATAGCTGATTCCTACTCCCAGTTATACTGACAGCATACAGGCTTAGACTTTCCAAATAATTAAGCCAAGGATTAGATAACATTGTTGTTGTCTGAGAGTGCAAAGTAAGATTTTAGTAGCGCTACTAATAATAATTCTGACTTTGAATTTAGAGTAAGAATGAGAGGGAAGAATTTCACCTAAAAGTTCTAACTCCAGAAAAGTAAATCAAAGTCTTTAAGCCAAGAATATTGATTCTAGTTCCAAAAGAATAAGCCTAAGTCACATTTTTATAATTGGGTAGAAATTTTAAAATGTAGTCTAAGATCTAGATTTTGAAGAAAAGTGAGATAAATCTTTTAGTAAAGCAAGTAAGAATCTACAGATTTATATGATTTATAAATTTGGATTTGGCTTATTTAAAAAATATATCTTAAATTTCAGAACACCTTCCCCTTTCAAAATGCTCTTCCCTAATCATTTTATATGGACTTGGAGCAACTTCAAAAGGTTTACTTTTTCTATCATATTGAAGGAACATGGAAGAAGCATGAAAATGAATTAAAAAAAAAAGACATCTATCTTTACATGCAGATATGTATTTAATATATATAATATTTATATTAAAATACATTGCAGCTTTCTGTATCTCCAGAGAAATCTTGCAGCAAATTAATTTTTAGAGTAACAAAGCATAATTTTACCTTCCAAAGCAAATGGGAGGAAAGGGTTATTATAGGGATCATGTTAAGTAAATTTTATCCACATATCTTACCTTAACTACAAGTTTAACACATAGGGAAAGTATAACATAAAATTATAAGAACAATATGGAATCAATTGAGATTCATCTCTTCTACCCCTTCCGGTGAACTGTCCACAAATATCTAAAGTGGTATACAACAAAAAGGGAAAATAAAGAAGAAATGGGTCTGGGCAACTGCTGGTTACCAGTTGGGGAGGAATGACTATACTAGAGTTCAAGTAGCCTTGGGTTTCAAAGCCAGAGAAGTAGAAGAAAATATTAATGAGAGAATGTAAGTACAATTTAAGAAAATAACCTATTTTTCTTTTATTAAAAAATAGTATCTTTCTATGTAGAAAACATAGGAAGTCTTGATAAGAATAAGAACAATTCTGTTATCCAAGCCTTTTAGTGAATGTACTTTTATTTATTTTTAATTCATGCAAACATTTTGGAGGTTTGGGGTTTTTTAAACTGATTTTATTATTTTCTTATTACAAAAACCCAAGATAATACTATAATGCTATTCATTTTAACCTTATTTGTTCCCACTTAATATTGATGTGAGAAATCTATTATTAGTTAAATACGTGGTTTATTTCCTGCTTTTCAGTATTAGAGACAGTGCTGTGAAACATCCTTGTGGCTACAACTTTCTGGTTCATATGCTTTCCCCAGCAACATTGTCAGGATAATGGGGAATAAGAGCCTTTGACACACGTCACTAAGATCACCCTCCAGACTGTGCCACTCACGCTCCATCACCTGTGTGGGAGATGCCCGCTGCCGCCCCAAATATGTACGTATACCAGACCAGACATCACAATTCCCTACCAACCTGATAGCTGAAAATAAGTGTATTTTGTTTTAATTTACATTCACTTATTTCTGATTGAGTTTGGACATTTTTGTGTGTGTTTGTCATTATGTAAATTAGATACTTTGTGAAATGCCTGTTCATGTTTTTGTTCCCCACCCTATTGGATCAGAGCTGCTTCTGATTTTTAAGATCCAATGTCCTATGTTTCCTTAGAACTTTAATAAAACAAAAGTGTTTTAATGTTTACCCTTCTATATTGATAATTTATTCCTATATGTATAGTGAGGTAATGTTTTCTTTCCCAAGTGGTGAAACGCTTGTAAGAATTTCATTCCTTTCCCCATGTTTTTGAAGTACTAGCTCTCATGTGTTAAATTCTTGGCTCTGTTCCAGTACTTTTCATTCTGTGACACTGTTTGGCTTAATTTGTAGCACACATGCTTAATTACGGTAAACTTACGTGACTATTACTGTTTAATACTATTAGCATATAAAGGATCATAAATTTACAAAACTCAAGGCCATTGTTCTAATGTTTTTACTTGCAAATTTCTAGAAATGCTGGTTCTGAACTTATTTTTCTATATCAAAAAACATTTTTAAAAAATCAGTATAGTTAAAAAGTTATCCAAAATTAAAAAAAATACATGTCACAGAGAACAAGAACCACCTACTTTCAATGTATCTGCATTTCCTAACTATGTTCTTAGATTCTTTAGGGAGATGAAAAGCAGGAGCTTACAGAGGAAGGCAGCCATGAAACTGGAACAGAGAGGCTGACGAGACAGGGGTTGGTACAAATGAAAGACTCTACCCCTCCCTTCAGCTCTGAAACAGCCTTCCTCACGGCTCAGACTCCGACTGAACAGCTCCACAACTGCAGTCTCCCCTAACTTACCATGGCGTTCTGTTTCTGGAGGTTGAGAAGTTCGTTCTGATACATTACAGCAGCAAAGGAGTATACAGCAGGCAGCTGGGCCTCTGGTTTCTTTAGTGCAAGCAGCGTGTTCTCAGGGTCCCCTTCCCGAATGAGGGCATTGATGTGGTCCACTGCAGCCAGTCCTGAGGAGCGGGGTCACATTCTGTCAGAATGCCTGCTCGCCCCACTGTGGTCTGACCCCACCAGCCCATTGGTCTGAGGATTAGAAAGTAAGTCAGGAGCGTCCAACCTTTTGGCTTGCCTGGGCCACAATGGAAGAATTGTCTTGGGCCACACATAAAATACACTAACACTAACAATAGCTGATGAGCTACAAAACAAATTAAAAAAGGAAAAGAGTCTCATAATGTTTTTAAAAAGTTTACAGATTTGTGTTGGGCCACATTCAAAGCTGTCCTGGGCCATGTGCTGCCCATAGGCTGCAGGTTGGACAAACTTGATCTACATCATCATTCTCCATGAATTCTGAAAAACTGCAGTTGGAGGCTAGACAAAGACTTGGAACTGGTAGCTCAGTAACTGGAAGTCAGTTCAATCCTTGGAGGTAGTCCCTAAAAGAACCTTAGCATTGATAGAGCTGCAGTTCAGATATCATTCCTGCCTAGCATGATTTCCTTAAAAAATCCTTCCATTCAGGACAAGTTCTGGACTCACCTCTTCCATAAAGCCCTCACATTGTTCCAGCCTCTGAGGATTTCACGCCTTGAGAATCCACACAATATTTGGAGGTGGGCCATAGAGATCCTGAAGGCATCACTCTTTAATGTTCCTTGTGTGTTATCATTGCCTCCCCAAGGGGACTGAAGCCTGGTCCTACCACTGCACCCGTCCTTTGAACCAGTACCATGGAAACCCCACAGTGGGCATTTGGACACATTCCTGCTTGATACTGATGGGATCAGTTTTCAGAACATTCTCCTTCATGTCCATGCTCTATGAATTGTGATTCTTAAGGAAAAATTCAGATATAATTTTAAACATATGACTGCCAAAATTCATCTGATTGAGAAAGTCTGTGCTAGTATAAGCAAACTTTAAAAAAAAAAGAAAAGAAAAGAAAACAGTTCCTGATCACCAAGATGCCTTGGTTGACATTATCTGACCCAACTGTAAGCTCTGTGATGTCTCTACCAGCTGCAATGTTCAGATTACAAAGACCTGAATTTTAGTGACTAAACTGCGGGTGTTCGAAACAGTAGATTCAGAATAGTTTTCAGAAAATAAAAATGAAATCGCTGACCAAATGGAAGAATGAGTGATAAGCTCTGCCATCAGGCAACAGTAAACCAGAAAGAATCAGCAGGATTCTGCCCTATAAACACGGCTTCTGGGTAGTAGAAAAAAACAAAAGATTATAGATTTTTAGAGCTTTCAAAGGTTGGTCTGTCTCCCTAACATATTACTAGACTGCAGCTAAGATTATTTTAACCTTGTTTAAAAGATGACAATTTATCTCTTTAACTACAGTCACAAGGAGCTACCCTCAATAACCTTTTATTAAGAGGCATCATTAAATAGCAGGAAATTCTTACAACAATGCAATCTTTTATGTCACATCCTTAGAAATGTACATTTATTCTAAAAGATTCTAAAAATCCAAAGATTTTATTTTCTAGTCTTAGAATTAATTTGACAAATGAATTCCAGAAAGGAAGGTCGGTGACTATTTGTGGTGTTTGCTGTTCTGTCAAGTGACCCGAGACCTTTCAGCTGTGTCTGATTACTTTGGATAGGATCTTGCTTCATCTTTGAAAACTCCATTATATCAGTTTGCACAACTGGATATAAAATATTACCGGAACATCACATCTTTAAAACACTCTCAATGCACAGTATCTTCTACAAAGAAAATAAAGTAAGCTTAACCACTCTTTTATACTTTGCATTTAACAGAATTTCCAGCCCTGACTTTAACAGAGTATGTATGTCATGTAATGAATGGAATGCACTTGCCAAACCCAAAAGTCAAATAATTGTAGTTCGAAGCTGAAGGCTCTGACAACAGAGTTGGCGACATTACCATCAAAGCTGTCACTTCCACTAATATAGCTGCTGTGGATGTAAACACGTAAACATTTTAATATAATAACCCACATGATTGGGAAAAAGCTTGTCATGTAGCTATACTTACATATTTTAAAGGGTACATAATTGGCTCATTGTCATGTCACTGACTAAAGTATGCGTTTAGAGGGTGCTTCCCCAAGACTACAGGGAGTTCTACTGGATTATAAATTTTCAGATGGGTAGGCATCAAAACATCAGAAGAATTATGTTCTACACCAAGCATGTCCAACCTGCAGCCCAGGACAGCTCTGAATGTGGCCCAACACAAATTTGTAAACTTTCTTAAAATATTGAGGCTTTTTCTTTTTTTAGTTTATCAGCTATTGCTAGTGTTAGTGTATTTTACATGTTGCCCAAGACCATTCTTCCAATGTGGCCCTGGGAAGCCAAAAGGTTGGACACCCCTGTTCTACACCTTTAAAGCCATCAACCATTGCAATGTCCTTCATAATTTCAGCTGGTTATGCATTAGTGTAAATCATATATATCATATTAAAAATGGGGGAATAGTGCAGGCAATTTGGCATTAAATTTGTCATAGAGTAAAATATAAAAGTAAAGTATAAAACAGTTATATAAGGCATTTTATTTAACATTAAAACAAATCTGTTTTAGTGGTTATAAGCATTTCAAATATAAAGAATGGGAAAAGTTTATGGAACTATTTCCTCGCTAAGCTTATAGACCTCTGATGCCTAGCTGGCAATATTAATTTCTTCCTGTAATTCATTTCTGTCAAACATAATGAAATTCTCAGCTTTCAAATATAGCAGAAAGAGAAACTTGAAATTATGCTTCATGTTCATCAGCAACATGTTCAAAATTTAAAGATTTATTTTTATTGTTTTTGACAGAGAGATAGAGAGAGAGAGATACAGAGACAGAGACAGAGAGAGAACTGAACTGGGGGCACTCCCCGGTTCAGCACATGGGTCTGCACGGGCCGGGGCTGGGATTCGATCCTCGGTCCCCAGGGCTGCAAAGTGAGTACTTAACCCACTGAGCCATCCCGGCTTCCCCTCAAAATTTAATCAGGAGAAAAGAATAGGAATATGTATCCCATAATATTAAAGTGTTCCCTTTAAAGACATTTTACTTCAGAGCTTTCAGCAGTTGTGTGTGTGAGGGAAGTTTTCAAACCTACTCAGTTGTGAACTCCTAGATATTGACATCAATGTTCTCTGGGCCTCCCTGATTACTATTTGAAGCCTTTAGGATATGTCTCTACCAGCAACTTAGGAGCAAACTTCCAGGTAACACCTACAGATGTGCATTTTTTTCAAGGTGATAAGAGCAATAAGGAACATTGAAAACTCATATATGAGGTTAAATTAAGGGCAAGGTTTAGGACTGTTAAAATTAGTGGATACTTCAAATTTAAATTTGGCAGATGGTTCACGTGCTTCATTAAATGGGCTAAATCAGGTATGTCTAACCTTTGGCCCAGGATGGCTTTGAATAAGACCAAACATAAATTCTTAAAACATTATGAGATTTTTTCTGTAACTTTGGTTTAGCTCATCATCCATAGTTAGTGTTAGTGTATTTTATGTGTGGCTCAAAACAATTCTTATTCTAATATGGCCCAAGGAATCCAAAAGGTTGCATACCACTGGGCTAAATTGTCTTCCTTGTATTCATTTTTGAGATACATAGGTTATTTAGATTGACATAGGGGAAATAAATGGCAATCAGAATTCCTTACTGCCTCAAGTAAAATAAATTTTATTAGAGCAGGAAAAAAGCCTAATAAAAGAGATTAAAGTATCTAAACTTACATATGCTCATTGTATAGTCACACAACTGAACTGGATACCAAGAAAAATTAAACTGTCCAACTCCATAGAGTCTCAGGGATGTGGGTTTAAATCTGCCATCATATGACTTCATTGGCCTATCAAGTGTCATTCACTTGCACTAAAGCTACACAGGCTGTACGAAAACAATTCTTACAAACTGTAGACTAGCAATTGGTAAGTAAAGAGCAGAGCTGACAATGATACTTTTTACAGTTCCAATCAAATGCCATCACATAATCATGGGCAAGGAATGTTTTACAAAATAACTGGCCAATATTAGCCCAGTAAGGAGTAAGTTCAAAGTATGACATACACTGTACCAGTGAAGAAACAGGAAGGTACAGTCAAACTAGCTCCACAACACCTTGAGATATCTTGCACGAACTAGGGCAAGATGACCAAAGAAGCATGATACGAGACTGTCAGATGATGCACCATAATAAAGAGCAACATTGACAGTTAGTGGATTTTTCATAACATAAGGCAGTTTTACAAGGATTTGAATACAAGCTTAAGAAGACTCTGGCAAGTAGAATTTGTATCTAGTAGAAGTATCCATTTCCTTCACACAATCCATTACTTACTATTGACTTTATTGATAGTGCCTTGGATTTCTGCTTGTGTCAGTAGCTCTTCATATGCATCTCTTTCCTCTTCTGAAATACAGTTATTCTGCAAAACAAAGTCTTCACTGATTCCTGAGGTTAAATGTTTCCAAAGCTTGATATTCAGAAGCAAAAAAACACAGTGATAAAAACCATTCACTAGTATTCAGCTGAACTCAATACAGGCATTTAAGGTTGCCTGCTTTGTGCAGAGTACTAGGGTTAGAAATGCCTGTGAGGATTATAGCCATAAATAATAGACCCAGTGACTTTATGAAAAAGCTTAATTGACTAATGTGGAAAACATTAGGTTGGACCCCTTGATATTGCCATTTTTTAAATATCAAAACCATTTGAATATCAGCAGTTTCACTTGATTCAGTCTAATAAAAGCAAGAACACAGATAATGACTATATATGTTAGAACAGAATAGATGCTCAGGAAGCACATACTCAGTTGGAAAATTTAAAAATGAGGTAACGACTGAAGAGGTTCTGGAGGAACAGAGTCGTGTTAAAGGCAGCAGGAAGCAGGAGGCAGACAGCAGCTTTGGTCACAAAGGTGGGAAAGCCTGGCAAGTCGGCTATAGCATGGAGTGTGTGTCCAAGGCCAGCCAAAAACATGGGCAGGTAAGCTGGTCTACTGGAAGCCTTTTAATGTCAAGAAAAGGACCTGTACTTAATCTACTGGGCAGTAGGGAATCAGGAGGTATTTACGGTAGGAGGACCTCAGACCTGTAGTTAAGGATTCATTTTGCAATCTGTCTCTGAGAGGGGTTGGCTGGAGAATGACAGGTGCTGCAGGAGTCCTGAGATGAGGTCAGGAGGGGCAGGGCTGAGGCAAGAGTGATGAGATGAGAAGGCAAGTGGATGAGTGGCAAGGAAAGGAGACAGAACATGGTGATGGGTAGGGCACAGGGGACATAAGAAGAAGTCTGAAGCAACGTGGAAGTCATTCCACAGGGAAGTCAGCAAGGAGCACGCACGTGAGAAGGGCATGGCAGAGATGAACACTCATATGATGTGGTGGATGGCAAGGCCTGTGGGACACAGAGATGATGTTATCTGGAGGGGCTTTAGAGGGGCCTCGTCACAAGCTGACAATTTCTTCAGGTGGATGAGCTTAATTGAGAAAGAACAGAGGCAGACCTTGAAGAATCCCTGTATTTTGAGAAAGGAGGAAGAAGAGACACTAAGAGATGCAGAGGAGAACCACAGCAGCAAAGAAGCACGTAAGTCAGAGGGGCAGGCACTGTCAAGGTAGGCAGACAGGGTGGGGTAAGAGCTACCAGGTAAGAAAAGGTAGTAAGATAAAGTGGTCACTTTTGGTAATAGATCTGAAGCTGACATAGCAAGAGTTTAAGGAGAGGAAAGTTGGCAAGGAAGAGGAAGCTCTGAGTGGCAGACCAAGTCTTCAGTGACACAGAACATGCAGGAAGTGGGAAGTTAGGATCAGGAACATATGAAGAGAGTAGATTAAAAAACATCCTCTCTGAACTTCAACACATTGAATTATTCACCTCTACTAATACATCCAAAGGTAACTTGGTTAATACATGGTCTATTGGTGATTCCTAATGAGAAAAGATCTTTAGCTGCTACTTCTCTACCTTCTAGGTAAGTAGTAAGTTTATAGCATGACCTTCAAACCTTGCAATTTATAATATTCATCAAAAAAGGAAACTTAATTTTCTTACATAGTGCATGGTCTTCTTTTACCCTTACATGTCACCCAAACCAATCGCCTATGACTACAGAGACCCCAGTCAGTTGATTTAAAAATAACACTTTTAACATTAAGGCTTTATCACACTACCTACTCATTTCCATATTTATTACTGAGAACCCAATTCAATACCTTCAGTCTTGCATTTTCCTCTTTTCCCTTTTTTGCTTCCCAGAGTTCCTTCTGATATTCCTGTGCAAGGTTTTCGTCCACTAACGTCAAAACTGCATTTGGGTTTCTTAGAGTTACAATGGTCTGCTCTGCTATTCCTTTTTCAATAGCTTCATTAATGGCTATAACTGCAGCATGCACTGAGAAGAGAAAAAAAGATTTTTATTAGCAAAAGACAATCTAAATTGACACTGCATAAACTTAAGCAGTGTTACATTCTTTGGCTCCCAGAAAGCATGCTAAAAGCCACCTCAGACATATCGCAGAGCATACCTCTGACAATCTCTCCACCTGCCCATGTATCTTGGGTCCTGTCTCAGCATCTGTTACATAATACCTATTCATTTATTCAATCTGCACTGAATCACTAACAGGAACCAAGTACCATGTCAACCACCTGGGTGTTCGAAATGTAACCCGAACACTTATAAAGTACCAGGTTGTTTTCTAGAGATGCCTGCAATTTAACTTGAAACATTGAAAGACAATGAAGCAATGTACATTACTACTAAAATCTATGGATATAGAAAGAAGATAAATATTTTGGAAAATGAAGATATTTTTGGAACCTCTCAATTCACATTGCACAAGTGGATGTTCAAAGTCTCGCAAATTAACCATCTATGATACAAATGATAAAAGCTCACACAGGGGACTTTAAGTATCTTCTAAATATTATTTCTTATAACCAGAATCAACAAATAAAGTATAGGTAACTCTCATGTCAACGGAGTTTGGATTTTAAATAGACCTACATGCAGCTTCATCCACAGACAGTTCATTAGCCAGAATACCACCTATTTTGCTGAAAGACGGCATCTGTATTCCATATTTTTCAAGTTCCTTTCTCATGTTACTGATTTCCTCCTCTGAAAAAGAACAATAACAACAACAACAATGAATCAAAGAAAGTCACCGAGATGGAGGCAGAATGAGTATATTTATATCAAGAAATGTCTTCACTGTAGGGTCCCCTTCCTAGATATGTGGAACTTATTTTTCGGATTAAATATAATATAAAGTAACATGCCATTATTAAGGGGGGAAAAAAAGAAAGAAAGAAATGTCTTCATAAAGAAGGTGGGGCCATTTCTAAACAAGAAGATTACGAAGCAGCCAGTCTCAGTTTCTAATTTCATAAATGTGGGGAAAAGGAAATCTGGTAGAGTACAAACAAAATAATAAGTTCTATCCTCTGATCATTATAGAGGAAAAAAAAGGAATAAAAATATTGAAAAAAATAGAAAAGAATACTGGTCCATTTCCTTAGTAACTGCATTGTAAAAAATTATAAAGATAAAGAGTAGTACCTGTAAAATCTACTTTGCCCAACAAATCCTGGATCTGGGGTGCTATTCCTAGTTTGAACAGATATAAACTGAAAGAGAAAACAAACAATCATCAGAAACTTTATCATCATAAATCTTATTTAGAAATTGCTTAAATCTTAAGGACTTCTTTAGTTGAGAAAAACCTAAGAGATTATCTTATCTAATCCATTCATGTTATAGTCAGGAAACTTGAGTCCTCAGGTAACACAGTCCTTGGTGGGACAGGGACTCAAACCCTAGTCTAAGTCTCACAGACTGGTATTCTGTACTACATGACACTTCTGTAGACTCAACTAACTCTCTACCATCCATGTCCAGGAAGAATAAGAACCACAACTAATACAAAACAGTAGGTAATAAACACAGTAAGCATTTCCTTGGAGTTTCCTCACACGACTCTCATTTTGTTGAAAGTACAACTCAAGGTATTATATTTTCCTTTTCAATGTTCCTACAAAGTAACCATCCAGTACTTGAGAAAATACTTGTTTTACATATTCTGAACCATTAAGTATAGTGACAAGACTACTGATGAATGGGGTAATATTAAAGATAAATCACAATGTGAGCATATTACTAAATAGAAAAGAAAAAGAGTAAATTGTGTATTTACTTTAGAAATCCCTTAGGAAGTAATGATGGCACCCACTAACCTACCCATAACCTGACAAAAGAAGCTGGGAGTTGGCATCTAAATTCTACCAAAGATGAAAATATAGGGTAATGTGGCTTTTCTCACTTAATCACTGAGCCATAGTTTCTGTTCCATAGTTATCCTAACCTCCCCTGGTCCCAAAATTAACTGTACAGATCAACTAAAATATTCTGTATTTATTTTATTATCAATTTTGATAGGTTTATACTTTATGAGATTTAAATTAGAAGTTAGAAAATACTGATAACATGTGGGAAAATAAACTGAGAATAATTTTGATGGCCTGAAATATTTAAAAACGATCACTTTCTTTTTTTTTTTTAATTAATTAATTAATTAATTAATTAATTAATTTTTGACAGAGAGAGAGTGATACAGAGACAGAGACAGAGAGAGAACCGAACTGGGGGAGCTCCCAGTTCAGCATATGGTTCCGCACGGGCCGGGGCCGGGACCCGATCCCGGGTCCCCGGTGCTGCAAAGTGAGCGCTTAACCCACTGAGCCATCCCGGCTTCCCCTAAAAATGATCACTTTCAATGTAGATGTGAGAGGGATCTGAGAAGTTTATAAAATAAAGAAAATTTCATTAAAGGAGTTCAAGATCTTAATGGCCTTCTTAATGGCATTAAACTAACTTAAATGTCTGACTAATAAATATAAATAGCATGCATTGAAAATTAACTTTCTTTGATCATTTCTGTAAGGAAAAAAAACAATCACTTAGGAAAGTAATAATACATGATAAAAGTTAAAAATTAGTGATATATGATTAAAAAAAATTACAATGAAAATCACCACCCAGCATTAAACACTAAATATTTTTTATATAAGTTCTTTAAATGTTGTTTCTGGAAATATCTGTTCCATAAACTCACATAGTATCCTATAATCTGAATATACTGCGATTTATTTAACCAATCACTGAGCATTTGGATGGTTACTATTTATTCACCATGGCAGTAAACTTAACTTTTATATACAGAATACATTTTAGTGCATATATCTTATTTGCTAATATAAATCTCTAAAAACAAAACTTCCCGTTTGAAAGGGTATACATACAATCAAAGCTTCTAATATACAGTTAAACTGTGTTCTTAAATAGGAGATTATACTCATTCAAACTTTGTGAACAAAAAGGTAACAAAACCCCTTTCTGTTCCGTCAGAGAATCTGACCTTTAGTTAACTTTCTAGCTCTGTTCCCCTAGGAACCATGTTATAAGCATCATTGCTAGGAGAAAAATAACCCCCCAATTGATAAATTGCATCTTGACTTGAAGGCATCATAAATATCCAACAGGCACAATATTTCCAGGTGTTCCTGAGTTCAATGACTCTTATAATTGGCACAATCCTTGCAGGGCACTGGGAAGCCATGTAGTGGCGCTGTTACAATGCATACTGGGTCCAGGGGTGGGGGGGTGGGGGGCTGAGGTGCAAAGACAGGGAGGCTCTTGCACCCACCTATATAAGACTCAGTCCGTAGCACCCACGTTGCCACCTGGGGTGCTAAAGAAAAGCGCTTCCAGATGGCTGAGTGACAACTATTTTGAATGCTGTGATGGCTCCCACTGGAGAGCAAATGTGTGATGATGTCCTGCCAGGAGGCTGGGTTTCCTGGCTACCTCTGTCCTTCTGAGCAACTGGTGCCAGAAGTGGCTTACAGCAGTCGTGAGGTCCACATGTTTAGTTGAACCTAAGAACCGCTGATGGGCATGGCCCTGTTCTATCACCAGAACATGAGCATAACATTGTCTTGGTGTCCTTATTACCACAGGACACTATTGATCAAAAAAACCTTGCCAATATGACAGCCAAATATGTTATTTAAATCTCCATTTGCTTTTGTTAGTTGTGAGGGTAAACAATTTTTATATACATATTGGCCATTTCTATTTCTTCTAGGAAATGCCTATTACCTAATGAATTTTTCAACTTTAAAGATTTGGAGGGTGATTTACCTTCCTTTGGTTTCCCACCCCTTTTTCACTCAAACCCACAACCAGAGGACAAAGAACAAATAACATTTTAACCATATGGTAATTTTAGAACTAAATTCTAATATGATATTCATATCTTCTCCACAGAGGAAAACATACTAGACTCTGAACATTCTTCAATGTAGACATTGTGTATTAATAATTTAAAGCTAGAAAGACAGGATACATTCCGTAATTCAAATCTTAGATCTATAGACATTATCAAGGATATAAAACTATTTACATTGCCTCTAAAGACTTTACTACCAAAGGTTTATGCCAAATAAGTCATTATTATTAAAACTAGCATGACAACAGTTTCGTAAAGCCATAATGTTTTATGAACCACTACTCAACTCATTATTACATGGGGAAAATATTCCAGTTAAAAGAGAGCTCATATCATGTGGAACAAATGAAATGGCAACCTCTTCACTGTTTTCTTTCTAGTAAAGGGAACTACAAGATTCAACAGATAGGTATGGTAAAGCTGCAAAAGAATTCTAAGAAAATAAAATCAAGTCATATTTTAAGAAATAAAAATAGGTCCATTAACAAAAAATGTATCATTGTACCATTTCAATTTCTTTTATAATATCTGATTGCATTTTCTTCTCCTCTTTTGCAATTCACTTTAAAAATATACCTGAACTAATCTACAAAGAAAACTATAAAAATAATTCAATGGCAGAAATGTCAAAAATGTGACAGTAACATTTAATTAGGAGACACCCCATAAATTGATTTCTAACACAAATTTTATATCTATAATTATTTCATGTATTTAATGTTATATTTATGTGTTGCTTGCATTAATATTTTGCTAACATTTTAACATACTTTAAACTTATATTCTTTTTTTTTAAGATTTATTTTATTTTTTGAGAGAAGGGGGGAAGGGCCCAGAGCAGTCTCCATAGTTGTACATCATTAGTTGTGACATAATTTCATTCCACACAGGTGGATGTGGGGCGGTGAGGGGCGGGACCGGAACTGGGGGCCTCCTGCATGGGAGGTGAGCACCTTCGCTGCTGAGCCATCTCAGCAGTTACCAGTTGCGTCGCAGTTCAGCATATGGCACCACCAGGGCCGGGAATCAAACCCTGGACTTGGCAACTTCGAGACAAGCACTCAACCACTGAGCTATCCTGGCATACCCTGAACTTATATTATTGTATCAAAGCCTAAACTAATGAACATCTATTACCCTTAATATTATTTTCACTGCTACTTCCCCACCCATGTAATGTTGAGATGACCTAGAATTTTAGATGCAGTTATTTTCATAATATGTACCAACAACTTAGACACATATACATTTTTATTAGTTTTTTTGTTCTAATTTGATCTAGATCCAATTTCCCTCTCAGTTTTACCTTTGGTTTTGCTGTACATGAGTGCTCAAAGGTTATTAAATATGTAACTGAATAAATCATGAAATCCACATATTTTAATAGTTTTACTTGATCCTTGGGTGTTGGTTCTGTTTACTGAATATAATGCCTCTTTCATAGTGTTGGTTTCCCTCAAATGTCTAGCACTTCCTGATTTGGGGATCATTTGGGGGGTTCAGATCTGCTGCTTGTCACTGTTGATCACAGGTTCCCACGACAGAAAGAAGCCTTAGGGAAACCGAAGAGGAACAAGGGAGCTCATATCAGGAGCATGTCCAGTCTCTTGAACTCTTAGCTTGGGGTTCCCTGCGCCTTTGTGGGGCCATCAGCTCTCTCAGGTACTGGCATGCTTACCCTGCCGCCACTATCTACACTTGCTGCTTAGGGAAGGATCAGAAGGCGCGGCTGGTCTAAGCCTAGTTACGCTGGCTCTGAGGTGCAAGCCCTGTGACAGCTCCCAGCTCTGTTGTAGCTCTCAGGGGTTTCTGGGCTGGTGTCTTCTTCTGCCTTGTTTCTCAGTCCATCCAATCCTATCTGTTTGCTATCTGTCAGGAGTTGTTTAAATTTGTGGTCAGTGGATGGCATTCTTTCTATTGCAAATGATTTTCTTTTTAATTACTACTTCAGTAATTTCATATAAGCTTTGGAGAGTAAGACAACTGTGCTCAATGACCTTGACACAACTGTTTCCATATTATCTGCTTTGTTTATCCAATCATTCATTTAATTACTACTTATGGAATATCTGTGATACAAAAATATTTTTCTCTACATGCTGTCCTTAAAATAAAGGTATTTAGTTGGCCACAAAACATAGATTTGTTGGTAATATGAACCAAAACAATTAACTAAACCAAAGTGGTAATTTTTCCCTGTGGTACTAAAGATATTAGGCCTTTTTCCAATTATACTTTCTACTTCTCCACTGTACACTGTAATACCAATAGAAATATTACTATATAGCAAATATTCTGGTTTAATTAGAAATTACCACTAGGTGGTGCTGAGAAATTACCAGTTAAGGATGGAAATATCTTTGCTTTTAAAATTATTTTAAATCAGATTTTCTTAACCTAGTATGGCTCAGGTAAATATCTCATTCTCATATACATATTCTCACCAAAAAAAAAAAAAAAAAAAAAAAGTAAGAAAAGTTAATGCATATATTTTATTTGACTTCAATTTTAAACATTATTTCTGATGTTGAGGTTTAAACTATTAGCTTTAAAAAGATTGCTTTTCACAGCATGGTAGTTTTATAGCAAATCCCTGTATGGGAAGTGCTTTCAAGATTACTCAAAAGGGGCATATGTTCACTAGGAAGCTGTACTTATCCACTATCTCCATGCTGAAAAGAATCAGCAATAGCAGCCTGCTCCATTTATATTCAAATGAGCCATTTATTCCAGGAAGCATATAGGAAATCCAGGGCCTTAATCTTTAAAGAACCCATCCCGTAATAAAAAACAACAAATTTCTTGTAGCTCTTCAACACTGAACTTATTAAGCACCCTTAGTGCCTAACGGCCAATACAAAAGGTTGACAGCATTCCAAAGAAAGCTGTGGAATTAACGCCCCCATTGCATCCCACATATAAGAAAGCATTTGGTGTGAATAGTGAGCCTCTCACCACACCAAAAGGTATAGAGCACTTGTTGCTGAGTGAGGTAACAGAGGGGTTTTGTTCTAAGGTAACTAATGCCTCACTGGCCCATGTAATCCTATTTATAAAAATAATACCAGTTTGTGTCCAAAAAGCAAGAAACTAAAAAAAAAAAAAAAAAAAAGAGTAGTACAGTAGACTCAGTTAACCAGAACTCAAGTAACTGGTATTTGCTTGAGAGTTTTGCCAGTTGCTTGAAAATGCCAAGTACATTTATCTGACATCTATCAATCCCCACAGGGGCTGGTTAACTGAGAATCTACTGTATTAGGGCTTTTTTTTAGTCCTTTCAATATATACATTAAAAGGTTCTATAGTAATGAAATGCAAACTTAACAGGCAAGAGCTGAATTTATTTCGGTGTTTCTGGAACATATCGTGCACAGTTCATTTTATGCTGTAGCACATGAGATGAATGTTTGTAAATGAAAGCCTCATGGTTGACCAGAAAGATCACAGGACTAGAATCGGAAGCCCTGGATCCTGGCCCCAAGACTGGCAATATCTAGATATGTGACTCTGCGTAAGTCACATAACCCAAGCTTTCAGTCCCACATCTATGATATGAAGGATCTGCACTAAAATAACTTCCCAAGGTCCTCCCAGTTCTAAGTTCCGCAACTCTGCATTTTAAAACATCCTAAGTATAACAGCTATGCTGAAGTTTAAGTCTGATGCCATTGTTCATGTTTTTAAAGATTATTTTTATTGTTTTTGACAGAGAGATAGAGAAGTGGGAGGGCCCAGATGCATCTCCATAGATGCATGCCATCAGTTTTAGACATGGTTTCATTCCACACAGGTGGGTGGGGGTCACACAGGGTAGAACCAGGCCAGGGGAGCCTCCTGCATGGGAGACACACCCCGTAAGCCAGGGGCCAAACTGGGGGCCTCCCACATGGGAAGCTTGCTGCAGAGACCCAAACTGGGGTCACACCCCAGTTCAGCACATGGGTCTGCACAGGTTGGGGCCAGGAACTGGACTTGATCATTGGACCCAGGGCTACAAAGCGAGCACTTAACCCGCTGAGCCATCCTAGCTTCCCACCATTGTTCATTTTATGTTCTTAGTAGTAAGGAAATATTTGACTCTCCTCTGAGGACAATGACTGGCTGAGTCAGTAATAGTACAGTTTCGGGTGTCATACTGGTTTGCAATCTCCACTCTGCCATTTGTTAGCTGTGTAACCTTGGGCTGCCTCTCAGTGACTCAACTGCCTTGGTTATAAAATGTGACAAATAATAATTAAAAGTTCAGTAAGTGTTAGCACTTGTTTTTATTACTATTGTCCCCTGTTATATAAGTATTCCTTCCTATACACTTATGAATAACCTACCACAGTGGTTTTCCTACTTTCAACACTAATATCCTTTTGTTATACTGCTCCCCCTCACTGATACCATGTTTGAAATGGTTTTATCTACTGAACCACATTATTTTGCCATCTTAGTCACATACATCACTGTCAGTATCATGTCAAAATCCAGTGTTCTATATTCAATTATCAGCCCAAAACCAAAGGAATCCTGAGGCAGTCTTATCATTGGGAAATCAGTTAAACAAACCAACTGAAAAGTTAAAAATACAAACTCCAGAGGCTTCAAATAGGAATCAATGGTATATGTGCTGCATTGGGTGAGAAGACATGGTTCATAACCACAAAAAACTTAGAATTTGGTAGGACAGATACATTGAGCCATAATACTAACTCAGGATAGGAAGAGGAGACGAGAGGAGCATTCAAAGCACGAAGAGAATTTTGAACAAGGAGTGACTTGAACGATAAGTGACTCCTCACTCTAATCCAAATATCTCTCCTGAGAACATAGGATTATAACCTGGTCTTTGGGTTAAGAAGCTGTCTCTAGAAAGCTTATTTATTAATGCAAACATGCTCTCTGTCAGAGATGCAATCAATCTGGTATAAGGCATCAATCGGTTTTTGAACAGGAAGAGGGTCCTAAGGGAAGAGAATATTAAGAGAGGGGAAAGTGAAGCATTAATACCTGAGGAACCAGTTCAAAGGCAACTAGATAATCATGGCAGCTGCCTGACTGTGAGAGAGAGCTGGTAGAGGAGTCCTTTTTCCTAGAGGAGACAGGATACTTAGACCAGCTGGCCCCCAAGAAGTAGGCCTGCCACAGTCATTTTCACAAATGCAAACCCCAAATGTGGGCTATTTGGGCATCATTGCTGCATTTGAAGTCATGACTGAGACAGCACCTCCATAAGCTATAGCAAGTAAAGTAATCTCTACACAGAAGGGAGACACACTTATCTTTAGCTTGTTGTCAGTGTAGTAGAAACTTAATGGGCAAATCAACTTTATACAGTAATCCAGAACCCTAATCTATTAAACTAGAAAAATCATTATGAATACATGACTTTTTAAAGAATTCCTTGGAGGGTAGCTGATTTCATGTCATAAAGCAGGAATAATCAAGATAGGATCGGAACACTCTGTTGTGACAACAAGGCAAGGATATTTAAAAGAATGTCAGGGACAATGCTACAAGGACAGAGGAGCCGGCCAGAAAGAGCTCCTGTTGCCCAAACAGAATCAATCCACCTGATCAGAAAAAAAGATACACTGCACTCATTTCGGTTAAGTCTGTGAAAAGCCAGGAGTTCAAAAAATGATTAAAAAAAGGTATAAAGTATACAAAAAGAAAGCTATACAAAGAGAGAGAAAATGAGACATGTATAGTTATATGTATTGATTTTAACAAGTTGGGAATGTTAATCAAAATATAAGTGCTTTGATTTTTCTGTAGTTATCTATAGAGTATAAATATGTACTTGTTTGTATACTATGTATACTACATACATGCTACATGAAAGAATAAAGACCAGGAACTCTGAGCAAGCTAAATAGTCCCAAAATACCAAGTGTCCGCAGATAGAAGGACTGAGGAACACAGGTGATGACTAAAATAGAAAGAGGGTCTGGCACCCATGGTCACACTCAATAGTCAAGCAGAGAGAGAGGATCCAGAAACATGATCTGAGATGATAAATCAGCCAAATGGCCTAACCAGCATTAGGTAGAGTCAATCCCTCATCTCCTCTGGGAGAAACCTCTAGCAAACCCAACTAATTTTAAGAAAATATTCAAAAGACATACATCAGCTTTTAATAATGTTAGCAGATTAGGCCAATGCATCACAATGACAGGACAATGGGTTATGTAACACTGGCCAAAGGGCACATGGAAGTAAATCATTTCTGGGGGATAGGGCGCGGTGGGGTGCAATGAGGGCCATACCCGAAAGCCACATACTGACAAGGAAAAAAGTTCTGATTGATTTCACAAGTAAAGTTCAGCCTGATGCCTCGTGGCTAGGGTCTGTCTGACTCACCTTGGGAGAAATCTCACACTGGTGCCATGTTCTGACCAAAAATGGATTGGGCAGAAATCAGATCTGTAAACTGGGCAGGTTTGTAGGGGTATTCTTTTGTTTCTGATGACCATAAGATCACGTCAACTCTGGGTAGGTATCAAAATATTAGAGTCCTAGGATGAGTCAAAATTAGTGTATACATAATGAAATGAATGAGAGTTGTAGTGTGGATCTTTTAGAATAGGTTTAAGTATGGTAGGTTTGTAATAATGTATCTGGGCATTTCATCTATGCTTTCAGATATTTGAAGTGTTTTAAAAAATCAATTCTAAATTTAATTGCTTAAAGAAATTCAATTTTATAACTAACATCTAAACATTTAACCATTGTTTAATATACTAGGCAATAAACATGAAGAAGTATCTTTTCTTTTTTTTTTTTTTTG
>PVKE010004976.1:0-61452 GCA_004027555.1 Craseonycteris thonglongyai | reverse complement strand
CGGGATTCAATCCCTGGTCCCTGGCGCTGCAAAGTGAGCACTTAACCCACTGAGCCATCCCGGCTTCCCCAAAGCTGTCATTTCTTAAAACTGCCTGTCTTCTATGAAATTTCATACAGAGTTTTTCCAATATTCTCTGATGCTGAGTTCCTTCTGAACATTTATTTATCCCTTTACTACTGGGCACAAGTTTGCCGAGCTCTTATAAGGATTGCTCTCAGAATCATAAAGGAAAAACATCCACATTAAAATAGCAGTCTGATTTATAAATGTATATTTAGAGAAATACACTCTTCTAGGCCTCTCCTTGTCTTCATTTTAAACACCCAAAATCTGTGAGTTGGAAAAAAAAAAAGGCACTGACAGCAGCCAAGGGGATAGGGGTCTAGTATATTCCAAAAATAATAAAGAAATATTAAAATACCTCTTTCTAAATTGTGGAGTAGTACGAGGACAGGGTGGGGGAGAAACAGGATTGAAAAGGGTAAGGATCAACGACTTCTTTGTGCTAAAAGACCCAGAATGAAGCCAACAAATGCATGGGGCACCTCCCAACTTCCTGTGTGACTCACTGTCCCCACCAACATTCAAAATATGACATAAAGAATTTTGGAATAAATACAGAGAAAATACGTTATTTTACCTATGACAAAATTTTTAAAAAGAGAAATAGCACAGGAGTAGAGGAAAAATATTAAATTTAACTTAAGCTACTATAACTCACTATACCACTACAAATACAAAATGCTAGGTAGAGCAAACAGCCATGAAGGGTACAACCACAAGTTGAAGTAAAGAAGGTCCTGGGGCAAGTGAATTTTAACAACTGGTATCCTATGTAAGTGCCAATAATAAGAGTTTAAGACATAAATCTACTATATACACACAAGAATGTCCTAAATTCGAAGTTCTTTATCAGAAAAAAAGACTGGCTTTTGACCCCAACACAGACGACTACTTAGGGGCCACCCCTCAGGCACTTACGTTGGGCAACAGAGCCCTGAATTCGGTAACCCAAGATAATGGCTGCCCTCTGGATGTCTATCTTGTTAATCAGATCTGAAGACTTGACTGCACTGAGTCTTTCTCCATCTTGATCTTCCACAAAGTAGATGAGCTGCACAGGATTATCATCTCCTTCCAGCCTTGACACGTTTACCACCTGAAAGATAACAGAAACCATTAGCATTTTAGAAGCTCATGTTTCCAGATGCCCCTTCTCCAGGCACTCAATCTTGACTGTTATTTGGGATTTATTTCAATCCTCATAATAAGCTCCTTAGACTGTTGTGTCTGGGTTCCAGAATCCCCCTGATGCTCTCTTGGTGGGAAGAGAGACAGTTAAAATAAACGTTTCTCTGTGCATAGTAATAAATGAGCTCGTCTTATTCAAAGTCTTCTCTGAGAAAAAGGGCCAAATCTGATACGCAGACCACAGGGTTGCCAAGTCCAAGAATCTAGAATTGCTACCAGGAAGCTCCAACATGTCATGAGAGGGCGCTGCTGTCCTCATAATATCAACCACAAGGGTTAGGTAGATCCCAGTCCTCTGAAACTATTAATTGTTCTATCCTATCCCTTCTTGAACCCATTTGCATTTTCTCTCTGTTCTTCTAAAGCAAGGTTTCTCAACCTTGGCACTATTGCTATTTCGATCCATATAATACTTAAATGTTGGGGGCTATCCCAAGCATTGTAATTAGGATATTTAGAAGTATCCCTGACTTCTACTCACTAAATGTCAATAACAACAGCCACACCCTCCTCACCATTTGTGACAACCAAAAATGTCTCCAATATTGCCAAAATGTGCCGTAGGGGGCAAAATTAACTCCGGATGAGAACCACTACACTTGGAATAATATATCTCATAGATTTTTTAATACCCCACTCTCATCAGTAGATAGATCCTTCATACAGAGAAGCAATAAGAAAACAGCAGATCTGAACAACACTATAGACCCCAAGGATCTAACAACTATACACAGAACATTCCACCTAATAGCAGCAGAGTACACATTCTTCTCAGGTGTACACCGGACATTTTCTAGGCTTGATAATAATGTTAGGCCACAAAACAATTCTCAACCAATTCAAGAAGACAGAAATTATGTCAGGTTCCTTTTCAGACCAACAATGGTATAAAACCAGAATCAGGGGAAGCCGGGATGGCTCAGTGGGTTAAGCGCTCACTTTGCAGCGCCGGGGACCAGGGATCGAATCCTGGCCCCGGTCCATGCAGACCCATATGCTGAACTGGGAGCTCCCCTAGTTCAGCTCTCTCTCTGTCTCTGTCTCCGTATCTCTCTCTCTCTATCAAAAAAACAATAAAAATAAATAAATAAATATTTTAAAAATAAATAAATAAATAAAACCAGAATCAATAATAGGGGGAAAACTGGAAAACTCACAAAATATATAGAAATTAAAAAACACACTCCTTACCAACCAGTGGGGGAGGCCAGGATGGCTCAGCGAATTGAGGGCTCACTGTGCAGCCCCGGGAACCTAGGATCGAGTCCCGGTCCCAGCCCATGCGAACCCATATGATAAACTGGAGTGTGCTTCCCATGAGGGAGGCCCCCAGTTCAGTTCTTGCTCCCTGGTTTGGCCCCTGGCTCGAGAGAGTGTGACTCCCATGCAGGAGGCCCCCAGCCAAGTTCCCACCCTGAGCAGACCCCGCCCACCTGTGTGAAATGAAACCTGGTGGAAGACTGATGACATACAACTATGGAGACTGCTCTGGGCCCTCCCCCTTCTCTGTGTCTCTGTCTACCTCTCTCTGTCTCTGTCTGTCTCTGTCTCTGTCAAAAATACTAAAATCTTTAAAAACAAACAAATAAAAACAATGGTCCAAAGAAGCAATCAAATGGAACTACCACTTCTGGGTATATATCCAAAGGAAATGAAATCACCATCTTGAAGAGATATCTGTACCCCCACATTCATGGCAGCATTATTTACAATAGCCAAGACATGAAAACAACCTGTCTGTCCATGCGTGAATGCATAAAGAAAATGTAGTGTGTATAACATACACACACATAATGAAGTATTATTCATCCATTAGAAAAGGAAAGCTGGCCATTCCCAACAACATGGATGGACCTTGGGGGCATTATGTTAAGTGAAATAAGTCACGAAAGACAAATGCGATATGAAACTAAAAAAAAAAAAAAAAAAAAAAATTCATAGAAACAATGAATACATTGGTAGTTGCCAGAAGGTGTGGTGGGAAAAATGGGTAAAGATGATCAAAGGGTACAAACTTTCAGTTATAAGATGAGTAAGTTCTGGAGATCTAATGTGCAGCATGTGACTATAGTTAATAATAATGTATTATATACTTCCAAGTTGCTAAGAAAGTAGATATTAAAAATTGTCAGCACACACACAAAAGTAACTAACTATGTAAGCAATGGGTATGTTAATTAAGACCATGTTAATCATTTTGAATATATACTTTTATCAAATCATCACACTGTATACCTTAAATTTACATGAGGCTGTCCAGAAAGTATCCAGCCATATAACCGTTTTCATTATATTTACAATGGTTGGATTTTTTCTGGACAGCTTTCATATGTCGATTATGTCTCAAAAAAGCTAGAAAAAAATTCTCATAAATTCATAATCTGCTGGGTGAAATAGTACTTTGAGCTGTCCCAAAATTCATCTCTCGCTGGTGTTAACGGCAATCTTTTACATTAGTACATTAGTACCTAGTATATTTGATATATCACAGTTTTACACAAAGAGAGCTTTCTATTAATGTTTTGTTAATTTTTCTCTTAATAATATACAACAATGTTATTGCTCCTTCAGATTCCAATAAAATGCTGGACTGATCTGAGGAAATGATCAATAATAACACTGAGTCCTCTATTTTATATACATAATACATGAAGTTTTGGTCTACGCTTGCAACTGGCAAAATAGCTGTCACTTTTGTAGCCACATGTAGAGAACGGCAGTACTGCTGTGCGCTCTAGACAAGGCTCCTGGACTGCTTCACCATGGGAAACTTCTGGCAAATCAACAATTTCGTGGTTTCACTGTAAACGCCTTCTTCCAGATCACGTATAAAGATCCTTAACAACACAGGTCCAAGCCCTCATCCCCGAAGAATCTGTTCTTTATGTCTCTGCATCCTGGGCAGGGCTCAACGGTCCTGCCCTGTGTTTGCTATTTCTAGGCCAGTTCCGACCACTTCTGTTCCCTAAACACCTATTCCCTTCCCCCAAACTGGGCTGTACTGACTCATTTTGTATTAGCCTTTAGAATGAATATTATCAAAGGGCTACTGCAAAGCAAGTAGATTATGTTCACCTGTCCCTCTACCTCAGAGCTATTTATTTACTCCATTGAAAAGTTCTGATAAATTTTAGAAATAGTTTCTTCCTGTAGAAACTATATACCCAAATATCCAGTGACAGCCACCTTAATTAAAGATTCTACAAGCTTATCCAATCTGAAAGTACAGTTAGTAAAAGCTAATTCCAGCATCCTTTCTGGATCACTTCTTAGCAGATTCATATCTGGAATCCAGATAACCAGGGTACGTTAAGAGTCATCATTTTGGGCAACATTTTCAATTTCATTAAAAAAACTATTTTCTGCTTAAAATCACATGCTCACTATAGAAATTATACTCATATGCTCAGTGGAGAAATTTTGAAAAGCATGAAGAAAACATATAAAAATGAAGTGAAAAATCACCTCAAATTCAACCAATGGAAGAAAATCATTGAAAATATTTTCACTCATTTCTTTCCACTAATTTTTTTCATGAGTTATATATTAATATTTGGATTATATTGCATAATTCTTTTGTAGCCTCTCTTCACTTGAATCTTCACATCTTTTCTATCACACACTAATTCAAAAAAATAATAACGGCTCACAGTGTTCAAACATATAAAGACTCACAACAATTTATTTACCCATTCCCCAACTGCTGAACATTTGGGTTGTTTCAATGTTTTCACTTTTACAAATTATGTCCTCTAAAGAGTCCTGTGCCCTGTACATAAAGCCTTGTCCCCATCCTCTTCTCTGGTCGCTCTAAAGGGAGGAAATGAAGGGCATGGTTTCTAAGCAACCCATCAGATGGCTCCATTAGCCCCAATATTCCTACCTCAGGGAGCTTTCCTATCTAATTTAGCACCTCACTACATCATTTTATGTCACATTATAACTGTTTTGTGTGCATTTATTAACTTCCACCCAGACCCTGGGCTTTATGAAGCCAGGGTTACTGAATAAGGCAAAGCTTCTATAGTTAATTTTCATTCTTAACATACGAATAAGAACGATAGGGTAAAAGGGTTATGGGACGATGTTCCCCTCCCCATTGTCAGCTTTGCACTTTTTTCTGTAATAGCGCTAATCCAGAGGTCCCTACTGTTTCTGGCACCAAGAACTGGTTTTGTAGAAGACAATTCCCATGGACGAGGGGGGGAATATGTGCATGCGCAGTTCACAATAGAGTTGGGCTCCTGTGAGAATCTAAGAGGAGGCAGAGCTCAGAGTAATCTGAGCAATGGGGAGCGGCTGTAAATGAAGTTTTGCTGGCCCACCACTCACCTCCTGCCGTGTGGCCCAGTTCTTAACAGATCACAGACAAGTACTGGTCCATGGCCCTGGTCTTGGGGACCCCTGCACTCAATTAGTAATCTCACCACCCCTGTACTTCCCAGTTTCATCCTGATTTCTCAGCTCTAAATATGCCATAGTTCTAAATATCCACTTTCCTTGCTCCACCAGTCAGCCATTGATAAAGAAAAAATATCCAAAAATACACAATGCATATTGAGATGGGAATAAATCACAGACCCAACCTCCAACTCTCTGCGAACACATGCACTTTAAAATGGGTCACTTTTTAGGGAAAGCAGGATGACTCAGTGGGTTAAGCACTCACTTTGCAGCCCTAGGGACCGAGGATAGAATCCCAGCCCCAGCCCGAGCGAACCCATATGCTGAACTGGGCAGTGCCCCCAGTTCGGTTCTCACCGAGGTGAGACCCCAGCCCAGTTCCTGTCCTGTGCAGCCCCACGCCCACCTGTGGAATGAAACTATGTGGAAAAACAAATGATGTGCAACTATGGAGACTGTTTGGGCCTACCCCCCTCTCTCTCTCTGTCTCTGTCTTTGTATTTCTCTCTCTCTCTCTCTGTCAAAAACAATAAAAATAAATCTTTTAAAAAAAAAAAGGGTCACTTTTTAATCAAATAAATCTGTCGTTTGTAACTTTTCTGCCAGTTGATAAGGTGAAGAAGATTTGGGATAACAGGAGACAACCAGGATGGTGGGAGGCGGGAAAGATAGAGGGTAGAAAATTTTCCTTTTCCTGATTTCTTACAGTCTCTTCCAGCTGAGTGGTTTGTCTCTACAACGCTATCAATAATACCTACCATTCCATAACTGCTACATTTTTGGTATTAAAAAATTACTTTTTAAAGAATAAGGTCCCCCAATGGTATGGCGATCGACTGACACAATTCTTTCGCTGTGCTCCCCACAAGGCCTATGGCCACTGACCACTCACCAAGGACACAGAAAATAGGTGTCTATACTCTAGTGGACTGAAATGCTGCCACCCTCAGTTGCTACCTAGTGCAGCAATCAGTCTCAAGGGGAGTTTTCTCAGGGCACATCCCACCTGCATGAACACACAGCGCGGTTTACACCGCTCTCTCTCTCCTTTGCTTCACATTTGGCCGTCAAGTACCTGCACCACACTGTTCCCAGACGTGACAGTGGCCCTTCTCCACATCCGCCTTCTGGTGGCGACCTCGCTGAGCAACTGGGCCAGTTTGCGTTCCATCTCAGTTTGAAACACTTCGTTCTGGAGCTGCTTCTCAACAACACCCAGGAGGACTGCATTTAAAATGAAGCACACACGGGCCCCAAAACGAGTTAGCGGTAGAGAAGAAAGTGGGATGTGTATAAGAGAAATTACTGTGTTTTTCCCATGTAGGTGATACTTTTGTTTAAAATTGTTAGATCAAAAATTGGAGTCACCTTATACGGGAGAATAACCCATGTATTGATTTCTTCATGTTGGCTTTGAATAAAAGGGATCACCTTATAAGAGTGTCCCAAAATTCACACATGAAGTAATTTTGATAGAAAACACAGGTTTATTAATTAAAAATTGTAAATCTTCATTGCTCAACAATGAAAACGCGTTGTTCTTTTGTGTAGCGCTCCATTTTTAATAACCCTGAACTGTCAGCTGTCACGCTGTCTTTTTTTTTCATTGGCAACACTTTACCGCACAAATGACGCAAAATTCAAATCTTGTGTGAATTTTGGGACACCTTTTACATGGAGGCGTCTTAAACATGGAAAAATACAGTAACACAGGGTTACTACAAAACGCTGATCCCTAGAGAGGAGACATTAGAAGGGAAAAAAACCGAGGGAGGATCCAGGGAGTACTGCTCATGGATCTTATCTGCAGTTCCAAGCTCCACGTGTTACAAAGATTGTTGGCCAGAAGTCCCAGGAATTCAGCAAAGCCGGAGCACTGGAGTGAAGAGCGCCTACACAAGATCAAATGTTTTGTCCGCCCTTATTTCAAAACTTCTGGAAATGGTTTAAGTTCACATCTTATCTTGACTCATAAACTGACTCAGGATAAAGTGCCTGTCTTCAGACATCTGCTATATATAAGATTATCTAACTAGACAATTAGCATGTCAACCAAAACTGGTTCAAATCCCCTCTGAGACAGGACCATGGGCAAATCACTCAACCATTATGAAAACTATGTGAGAAGTGAGGCCACTGTGCCATGCAAAGAGGTGGGGCCTTTACATGGGATGTTGTATGTGAACAAAGGAGGACTTGCAGGGTACAGGAACCTGTAAATGGTGACTGTCCCCACCTTACATGCTTCCTCTCCACCAACTCGCTGTGCTGCTCACAGGCAGGGCACTGATGAGCATGTGACTTCTCTCTCACACTCTGGTGAACCACCAGGTTAGAAAGTCTCATTCTTCAACACCATAACTGCAAGTGTCTGACCCAGGCCCACAAGACTTCTACAAAAGCTTCTTATTTGCTCACTGAGTTACCTTATTTGTCCTTGTAAAAACCAAACAAGTAAGACTTTTAGAAAAAAGAAAAAGAGATCTTTGCTCCACAACCTTGTCTTGCTCCAGGGTGGAAGACTGTCACTTCCTGTTAGACTGTCCCGGACTTGACATATAAATTTTAGAGAAAATCAATCCTTTTTTGTGCCACAACTCAGTGGCACACAGTCCCACAGCCAAATTTGAATCCCTTTCTCATTAATTCTCTGCCAAGAATTTAAGGTACATGTTGCCCTGAATTTAGGGCTCACAAACAGGAAAGGCGAAATCATTCTCAATATGCCCGTACAGGCTTCCTATTCTTACAGTTCCCCAAAGATGACGTAGGTTAAACATACCTGTTCTTACCCAAGAGGACTTCAACAACTGAGACAAGTTGAGCTGTGGGTACTGGAAGGCTATAAAGAGAAGCGTTAGGAAAGGAGAGAAATCTGTAAGAAACATGTTTGCAACAGGCACAAAGGTTAGTCACAACGCATTGCCTCTGCTATACTATTTAGCACTAAATATGAAAGATAAAAATGCCAGATTGACATGAAGGCATAGACAGGAAGCAGTTTCTGAGCACATCAGTCTCAAGGAAAAAGAGGGACAAGAAGAAATACAGGGCTTGCTCGAGTGACATTGTGGGGCACTGCCTCAAAGAGAGGTCACACACATTCCCCTTGAAATGTCACTGTTCCGGAGCAATGAGTTTTCACACTGTTCCTCAGAGCCCTGCATTTCCCAGCAATGATGCAGGATAAAATGATCCTGTCTCCCGGCTTGCTGGGGACAGTCCCAGCACACAACTGTCGTCCGGCACACTTATTTTTCCCACATCTGCACTGTACACAACTGAAACTTGCTAGATGTAAATAACAATTTTATGCCTGTCTACTGCAGCACTTTACAAGTTATTCTTTTCCATTTACTTAACAGTACACTAAAATGCACTAAGAAGCATTAGACCAATTGGCATTTTCATTTTGAAGAAGAATTTCATATATTTTTTTGGCCTGATTTCAACTCTGGAATCTACTCGACTTTGGGGGATTTTTTGTAAGTAAACGTTTCTCGTGCCCTCACCCCACTCCATTTGCACTGTAAATCTAATTGCTGCAGCTAGAAAGGTTTTGTTTTCATTTATTATTTTTTATTTTCAAGTGTACACATAATAAAATTCACTTTTTAGTGTGCAGTTTTATGGGTTATGATGAATGCACAGAGTCATGTAACCACTACTGCAGTAAGGATATAGAACAGGGGAAGCTGGGATGGCTCAGTGGGTTAAGCGCTCACTTTGCAGCCCAGGGGACCGAGGATCGAATCCCGGCCCCAGACCGTGCGGACCCATATGCTGAACTGGGGAGTGCCCCCAGTTCAGTTCTCACCAGGGTGAGACCCCGGCCCAGTTCCTGCCTTGTGCAGCCCCGCACCCACCTATGGAATGAAACTATGTGGAAAAACCAATCATGTACAACTATGGAGACTGTTCTGGGCCCTCCCCCTTCTGTCTGTCTGTCTCTGTATCTCTCTCTGTCAAAAACAATAAAAATAAAATCTTAAAATAAAAAAAAAAGATATAGAACAATCTCATTGCCCTTCAAAAATTACCTCTGCTACGCTTCTGTAGTCTAGCTTTCCTCCCACCCTTCACTCCGGCAACCACAGATCTGTTCTCTGTCCCTCTGTTTTTACGTTTTCCAGAACTGGAAAAATTTTTAGTAGCCTTCCCTCTGAAAGAGAAGAATAAATCAGGGCCTAGTGGGTAAGGAGGGCTCTGGAGGTCCACCCTGGCTTGAATATGAGAAGCTCTAATTTTATCTGATTTGTATTCTGGATTTCACCCAAATATTTCATTTGAAAAAAAAGAGGTCCGTCAACAAAAATGTTAACGGCCACTTTTCCAGCTCTTCACAGGAGAGCAGTACTCACGCTCGGCGATCTGGAGCACCGGGTATCCCAGGTAGAAGCTGAACTCCACCATACTCAAGTTCCTGAGCAGCTCACTCACTTGGGTCCCATTCCAGAACCCCTGCATGCCTCTGACAGCAAAGACGATGTTCACGGGGCCTCGCCGAGGACCCACTCTTGAGGAGCCCACAGTGATATTCAAGATCTGAGAGAAGGAAGCCAGAATCAGCTTCTAAAATAAATTAAAACATTCTGACAAAAGCTTGACTACGATTTCCCTCTCATGATTTCTCTCATGGATATTTTTAAAAAGGAGACAACATTTTTTAAAGGAAGAGTAGTAACTGGCTTTATGACCTCGTTCCCTTTTGCAGTATTTTAAATACTCAGGTTATTGAAAATGTTTTTTACATGAAGTGGTGAACTCAGTACATGTAAATATAGTCCTTCCCCTTCTCCCTCCCACCCCAAATCCTCCTGAAAAAAACAAGAGCTGAACAAAGAGGAATAAATCCACTACAGTACTGAGAAAGGAAGAAAACTAGAGATTCTGTTAAATTTCTGGAAAATGGAGAGAGGATGGAGTTGCACTGATATAAACCAGAACTGAAGGAATCAAGACCCAAAACACACACAGACACAGACTACAGTGGAGCTGAGAGCTGTGCTCCCCATGAGGCCCAGGAGAGGCTCCACAGTAGAGATCTACAGGCATGGAGACCAGGAGCAGGCTGCCATAATTAACTAAAGACTCTCTGCCAAAGAGCCAAGTCAACTGCCTCCCTCCTCCTCCCTTTCTATCTGTCACATTCACACCAGCACAAAGGTGCACATCCATCCAGAGGAGCCCAAAGCACTGCTCCCTAAGGAAAATGAGCTCCCTGCCTGAGATCACCAAGAGAACGACTACAGGTTTGGTCCCTAAGCAAGGAGGTGGATAGAGACTGCACACAGGAGACAAAGAAGAAAAGAAAATGAAAGAAAAAGCAGCCCTGCCAAGAAAAATCCACTAACATGCTCCATCCCAGAGTACAACCTCTTTATCTCACTCTGGGGACAGTATGCCTGTCTTTGACCACATACTGCCCTAAGACAGAAGCCCACCATTGATATATTCTGCCTGGTGGCTCTACTGATTCTCCCATCAGGACACAGGGCTGATGTAGACACAGACCTGACAGCTGAAAGAGAAAGCCAAAGAAGCTGCCAAATTTAACCACCTGCTTAGTCATCCCAACACCAACCAACCAGTGGTCTCCAAACATATACAGAAAACTAACAGCATGAAAGCAAAGGACCAAGATGGATACATAACAATGGCTACAGAGAAAATAGAGATAACTTAAGAAACAGAAGTTTTAAAAACCTCTGATGTCCTCAGAGACTTTCAAAGTGGTATGACATGCTCATGCAAGAGAATCCTTCATCACTGCAGAAAAGGCTGCAATTAAGAGAGCAAACAACAATGAAAAGCAATGATGGCTGACAGAAAATTCAATAGAGGGACTGAACAACATAAGAAACGCAGCTGAAGACTAAATGAATGACTAGGACAAAGTTTAGAAAATCCATAAAAATAGGGAATTAATTAAAAAAAAAGGAATGAAAAATAAAAGAAATAAGAAATATAAAAGGTAAATCCAGGAGCACCAAAGTCTATTTAATATGAATTCTAGAAAGCGAGAACAAAGAATGTGGAGGAAAGAAATACCAAAGAAATATAAAAACAACAGCAATGTTCACACAATGCATACAAAGCATGTTCTTTGATGAGCAGCTATATTCTCTGATTTTAGAGAAAGGTATGGCCTTTCATGGTATTCCACAATTGGAAATACTAATGTATTTAGGCTTTGTCCCCACTGGATATACTATAAGTTGATAATGTTCCTTTTTAGAAGATTCTTAAATTTTGTACTTACACTCATCTCTCTTCAGCTCACCATATTGTGTGATCAAAAAATACAGTGAATGTTTAAATTTAAAAATTGATTACAGTAAAAGGTATATTGCCATTAATGCCCCTCAAAATACTCCCCTTCACTTTGAACACACTTATCTCACCATTCTTGCCACTTTCAGAAGCCGTTCTGGAAATCCTTTTGTGAGTACCTTTAATCACGCTGTCAAGGCTGCCGCGATATCCTGAATCAATTCAAAACGTTTACCGTACCTTTCATGGTCATTTTGACTTTGAGGAAGAACCAGAAGTCACCCGGTGCCCAATCTGTTGAATGAGGTGGATGAGGGCACACCATAATGCTTTTATGTGACAGAAATCGCCATACCAGATGCGATTCAGGACATAGAGACAGCCAAGATAGCTCAACTACAGACATTCACGAAAGAGGATTCCAGAACTGCTTCAGAAAGTAGCTAGAATGATGGGACAAGTGTGTGCAAAGTGAGGGGGAGTAGAGTCTTTTTACGGGGACTAATGGCAATGTGTCTTTTACCAGAATAAATTTTTTTAATTTCAACGTTCGCCATGTATTTTTTTACCATACCTCGTATGTGAGCTCCCCAGATATCCTACTGTGAGGCCAGGGAAAGAGAGCAACCCTGATGCATGTGAACTGAATCCCCCACACTGGAGGGAGTCCCTAAGAGGTAAGTGTATGTACAACAACACACTACGAGACTGGTTCCTCTGGAGAGGCCGAAGCCTCTGGTTCTGCATCTGGTAACTGCTCTCACCTGCACCGTGAGGTTGTACGTGCCCTGCTGGTGTTTCCTCACTTCAGACAGAGCTATCATCAGGCCTTTCTCAATGCGCTGCGTGAAGTTGCAGAGGCCAGTATCCACACTCTGAGGCACAAACTGAAGGACTGAAAGAAGGACAGCAATCACAGCCCCATGAACTAGGCGATCTTTCAGTATCAGGAAATGGAGGGAAAAAGTGCCTAAACCAACAAACTCATCCACAGTACAGGACTAAGTTCTATGATGCATTATTTATATGAATATGAATATATAAGTATAACTATAAATGTATAAATATGTAAACATGTAGATATAGAGATATTCATGATATAGAAACATGTAGATGTAGAGATAGAGATAGAGATATAAAAAAAGTATCTAGCCATGTAATATGAAAAATAGAGATGGTTATGGCTGAATTTTTCCTAGACAGTCCTTGTATATATCACCAAATGTGGAAAACCATCTCTGCACTAAGTGAAAATATGCAATGTGAAGATGACATTATCATTTATGTGGGAAAATACCTAAGATAACAATTTGAGCACCAGAAGATGCCAACTGACTGAACATTTTGAATATGTATGAATTCATAAGAGGTGAATTTGTAAATATTTATAGGTGAAATGACATATTATCTGGTATTGCTTTAAAATACTCTTCCTCCAAAAAATGTGTGGAGGATAATGAAATAAAACAGAAAAGATGCTGAAAACTTTTTAAGCTTCGTGATAGGCATATGTGGGCTTAATATGTTATTCTCTCTACTTTGTATAT
Source organism: Craseonycteris thonglongyai (assembly GCA_004027555.1). Lineage (NCBI taxonomy): Eukaryota > Metazoa > Chordata > Mammalia > Chiroptera > Craseonycteridae > Craseonycteris > Craseonycteris thonglongyai. Next base: position 47,974 of record PVKE010004976.1, on the reverse strand, counting down.
GTTTGAAGATGTCCATAATAAAAAGTTAAATATAAAGGAACTGTGAATTTTAGGTCACATGATAACACTGATAGATGTACTTATTATATGTATATATATGTGTATAGATGTATGAGTGTATGGGTGTCCATGTTTATCTATGTATGTATATGTGTGTGGTTAATAATCCTTATTTATTGAAGACATAGGTTGAAATATTTACAGAGAAATAAGACTATACTGTGACACAATAATGTGAAAAGAGAGGATGCAGATGGGGGAGCAGATCTGACAAGATTAGCTAGGAACTAAAAATGGTTGGAACTGTACAATGAGGACATGGGGTTCATTAAACTAGTCAGTGTACTTATGTCTGTGTTGTGAATTTTCCATAATTCTAAAGGTTTTTGAAAATTTAAATAATGAATTTTAAAAATAATCCTCCCCAAGTTTCTTAAAAACATTTAAAACAAAGTAAAATTCTATTTACAAGTCAAAGCAACTATGCTCAATTTTCTCACCCGTTTGAACTTGGAACCTGGACTCCGGCACAAGGAAGGAAGGTTTCACAGCCAAGATTAAAGGCGTTTGGTCACGTACAAGTTTACTATTTATAAGTACGTTTATGACTGATATTGCTGTGTAAACAAAAGGACCTGATGTTACCAGAAAAGTGAAGTCTGCAAACAGCTCATAAACCTATGAAAATAAAAGACAAAAGACAATAATTATCTAATTATCAAATCAATTTATCATAATTCAAACGTATAAGAAATTGCATTGAATAGAAAAATAAGGTAAAAAAAAAATGACTAGTTTTGGGAAAGCTGGGCTGGCTCAGCAGGTAAAGCGCTCGCTTTGAAGCCCCGAGGACTGAGGATCGAATCCTGGCCCCGGCCCATACGGACCCACATGCTGAACTGGGTTGTGCTCCTAGTTCAGTTCTTGCCGGGACCTATGTGGGAGGCTCCCGGCCCAGTTCCTGCCCTGCGCAGCCCTGTGCCCGCCTGTGGAGTGAAACTATATGGAAAACTAATGTCAACTATGAAAACTGCTCTGGGCCCTCCCCTTTCACTCTGTCTCTCTCTGTCTCTGTTTCTCTCTGTCAAAAATCAGTAAAATAAATCTTAAAAAAAAAAAATAGCTAGTTTTAAATGAAGGGGTAAGGCTTCACAGACAGTCCAAATTTTACTTCAGTAATTACTTTTACACATCTGCTATGGTTCTCAAAAACAGCACAAAATTACAAGAGCAAGGACAGCAAGAAAGAAGGAAAGCCAACAACACAAATTGAAATAGAGGAGTTATGGGGAATTCAGGTGTTTGCTTTCTTTAAACCACATATAAAGAAACATTTCTTCTATTGAGCAGTGCTGTCCAAAAGGAATATGTGAGCCACTCATGCAAATATAAAATTTCCAGTAGCAACATTAAAAAACATAAAAGAAATAGGTAAAGTTAATTTAAAAGACATTTTGCTTAACCCAATATATCTGACATATTTCAAAAAGTAGTCAATACAACAGGTTATTGGTGAGGATTTTACATTTCTTTTTTCACTACACCTCTAGAATCTGGTGTGTGCTTTGCACTTGACAGCCCGTCTCAATTCAGACGAGCCCCATCCCATGTGCGCTATAGCCTCACGCAGATTGGGGCTCCAGTCGGGATGGTATGGGTCTATAGCGTGGGTTCCGAGTTCATGGGAAGAGGAGGCACAAGCATAGTGTCCACCATAAAACACTTGGAATTCTCTGTCTCCCTGAATGTACAGAAACACGCATATACATCACTCTAAAATCTAATTTAAACTCTAAGCCAAATCCTTTCATGTAAATCAGGAGAAACAAAATCGTTAGGGTCATTGCCCCAAACTGGTCTTAGAGCCCCTTTGTTCCACCTGAGCCAACACATCCCTCCAATGAACTAACCCTGGCCTGGCCTGTGGTCAGGAAGAGCTGCCCTGATGATGTGGTAGTTGAGCGGAGATTCAGAAGATAAGCAGGTGACCACCACGGGAAGAGAGGAAAAAGAATGTGCCACAACCATTAGCATGTGCCTTCACCCAGCTCCCGTATCCGACTCCCCCTGCAGAGACCTACCTTGAGCTCCACTGCACGGTTGAAGTGAATCCTCAACACCTCCTTGATGGACGTAATGATGTACTCCTGCACGGCTCTTCTGGCCAACACTGTAAATCAAAGCCAATATCAAGTGCAGTTAGTATTCCACTGCGCATAACAAAGGCCCCACGCTCCTGGGCTCCAGGGAAGAGCCTGTGCCATGCCAAAAACATCTTAGCAGCTCCCAAAATTACACTTTCAAATAAGGCCCCAACCAGGAAAGGTCAGAGGAACAGCAGTGGATCTGATCAAGTCAACCATGAACAGCATCAGTTCAAGGTGTTGAGAAAACCCTTGTCTCTCTTTGCCCCGGCGGATGAGACCAGGAATTGGAGGCTGTGGCCCAGCTAGAGGATAAATAGCCTGGAGCTCTCATTTTTTAAGAGACTTAAGTCCCTTCAGCATCTCATAAACATAACAAAATGACATTATTTGAGGACCTGCTGCATTATTCCAGAAGTTCTCATGATCCACCACCATAACCTCCACCTTCTCAAATTAATCAGAGTTAAGATCTAAAATTGCAACATGGGGACATGAGTCCAAGAAACTCTGGGGAAAAAGGATCATAGACAAATATTTTAAAATTTCTCCAAATATCTATAGTTTCCGCAGAATCAAGAGAAGTAAGAGAGGCCTGCTGAGGAGGCCCGGGGTCAGGCCGGCCCTGGGTACAAAGTGCAACCTCACCCTGTACATAATACATGTGGTCAGTGTCTTTCTAAAAGCCCACCACGGATCAGCAGTGTTCTTACTTTTAGTACAAAGTTCCATAAAAAGAACTTTTCCAGAGGACAAAGAATCACCCTAACGCTCTCTCTTTCTGATATATAATCACTAAAAAAAAAAAAAAAAGGCCAAATCTAAATAAAGTGCTATTTCCTCTGCATCAAAATTATCACTGAGAGCAAAAGATGACACTCATCTCCACTTAAAAACACCATGGAACAGTAAGGATACTTAGGCACAAATCTGCACGTTTACTAAAACTGTTGCAGTGTACATTTACAATGGGTGAATTTTATCCCAAAATGCTATGAAAAATACATGGATCCCTAACAAAGGACACCAAATTCATTAAATTTACGTCAAAAATGAAAGTTAACCCATGCTACATTTATCTGATATTTTGGGATACTTCCAAAATAGTTTCCAACATGTAGAATAGTTCTAGAAGACACATTATAACTCTAAGTATCATACATGTAAAAATCCCAGAGATTAAGAAACTTCCAGTAGCTCTTTTAGTACACTTCTTGTAACTAGCCACTTTGTAGCTCCTTTGTAACAACTTTGCAGGAAAAAGAAAAGTCATGTCTATGAGAACTCTCTTCTCTGTCCTCAGGACTATGGTAATCCCACAGATGAACATTCACCACTTTGTCCCAACCTCACTTCCTGCATAATTACCTCCTCCCATCACAGTCTAATCACCAGTCAGGCTGAATGTGCACGGCTGTCAGACCTCCCCACCTGTGTGCACACCCTCTACTTGGAGGAGACTCCTCTCCACCTTCAGATGACACCATTCACTCATCCTTCAACGTGACCTCCAATTCACATCCTTCCAAACCAGTCTCTGATCATCCCAAATAGTCGCTCTTGGAGAACTCTGTTTCAACCATTCTCATTGCAGCTGCTAAGAAACATGGCTCAGCATCTGCCTACCAGACTCTAAGCCAGGGGGCGTCAACCTTTTGGCTTCCCTGGGCCACACTGGAAGAAAAATTGTCTTCGGCCACACATGAACTACACTAACACTAACGATAGCTGATGAGCTTAAAACAAAAAATTGGGAAGCTGGGATGGCTCAGTGGGTTAGGCGCTCACTTTGCAGCCCTGGGGACCAAGGATCAAATCCCGGCCCCGGCCCGTGTGGACCCATATGCTGAACTGGGGAGTGCCCCCAGTTCGGTTCTCAACGGGGTGAGACCCCGGCCCAGTTCCTGCCCTGTGCAGTCCCGCACCCACCTGTGGAATGAAACTATGTAGAAAAACCAATGATGTGCAACTATGGAGACTGCTCTGGGCCCTCCCTCTTCTCTCTGTCTCTGTATCTCTCTCTCTCTCTCTCTCTTTCTCTCTGTCTCTGTCTCTCTCTCTGTCAAAAACAATTTTAAAAAAATCGCACAAACATTTCATAACGTTCTAAGAAAGTTTAGGAATTTGTGTTGGGCCGCATTCAAAGCCGTCCTGGCCTGCATGTGGCCAGGGTTGGAGAAGCTTGCTCTAAGCTCTTGAGGGATGGACAAAACCATGTCCTTCACCTCTATATCCCTTAAAGCCTCTAAAAGCACCTCACACATACTAAGTGCTCAGTAAATACTGGTCACGTGAGATAACAAATGGTGTGTTACTGGGGGAGGAGGACTGGGACAGTAAAGGCCTCAGCTGTTCCCATCCCTCTCACCCGGGGCATGCCATGGTGAGCAGAGGATGCATGGGCCACCACACTTGGCATGGAGAACAAAGACCCAGCATGTTCTCCTTCTTTACCTCCTTTCCCTGTCTGCTCCTTCCAGGTCCACTCCACTCCTCCTCTACCTCTCCTGCCATTGTCTGCCCCCTTCTTCACTTCTACCCCTCCTCCCCATCAAAATCAACACAGAGCCAGGGTGCTCGTCTTTTGTATGCTGCACATATGAACAGGTCACAAGACTTCATATACACCCTGTCAGTTCTCATAAAGAACATGCTGGAGATTGACCAAGTGGGCCAGTCACTGGACTTGTACAGATATGACAGCAAATGTACTCTGGTTTCATGTGACTGAAGCAGCTGGGCAGCTAAGGAAGCTGCAAGCAGCTGGGCAGCAAGGAAGCTGCACTTGTTGGCTAGCAAATCAGGCTGCAGACCAGGGAAAAGGTCCCAGGATATTCAGTCACTCATGTCCCTTTCCTCGAGGTCTAAGTTACATTTATAGGAGTACATGAGAACAAAGTGCCCCCTTCCTTTCAAGAAAAAGAATAGTAAATTAGAAAGAAATTTGCAACAGTTGCCCTTACACAGGTTTGTCCAACCTGCGACCCAGGATGGCTTTGAATGCGGCCATACACAAATTCTTAAAACATTATGGGATTTTTTTTTTTTTTGATTTTTTTTTTTTTGGCAACCTGCTTTTTTAGCTCATTGGCTATTGTTAGCATTGCTGTATTTTATGTGTGGCTCAACAAAACTCTTCTTCCAATGTGACCCAGGGAAACCAAAAGGTTGGATACTGCTACCTTACACATGTGCCCCAACAACTGCTTGAACTAAACATGAAGGTGTCTTCTAAGAATCCACTGTGTTATGAGTTCCAATATCTTAGCAAAAGCTCCTAAGCATCCTTTAAATCGTTTATGTCAGACAATTAAGTTCATGAACTTTCCACTGTGAGCTTATGTTCGCAGCACTGTACAAACAACTCAGTAAGGTTTCATAACCTTGGTACATCAGTGTCTCACAGCTGTGTTTATGTCAACGTGTGCCGGTGTCTTGCTTAGTGGAGTTCATTATTGTTGTTGCATGTTTTTGTGTGCAATCACAAGAACGTCAGAGCTTGAATTAGAGCACTGAACAAACATTAAATTTCTTGTTAAACGTGCAAGAGTGGAAGTGAAATCAGGGACATTAGTCCAAGTTTATGGGGATAATGCCATGAAGAAAACAGCAGTGTACAAATGAATTAAATATATTTCTGAGGGGAAGAGAAAGCATCACTGATGAAGACAGGTCAGGGCAGCCACTACAAACACAACTGATGAAAACCGCAAAAATTTGTCACATTGTACATCCAAATCATCAGCTGACTGTGAGAAACATAGCAGACCAAATAAACAGTGATAGAGAAACAGTCAGAAACATCTTCACTGAAAATCTTGGCATGAGAAAGGTGTGAGCAAAAATAGTGCCAAAGGAGCTCACCAATGAACAAAAAAGCAAAGGTGAGTTTAAATTTGCCAAGACTTTTTTGAAAGGTAAGATGATGTTTTGGGCTGTGCTATCACTGGTGATGAAACATGGATGTACCAATATGACCCTGAAACTAAGCATCAAAATACACAATAGAAGTCAGCCAATTCTCCATAATCAAAAAATTTCATCATTCCAAATCAAGAGTCAAAACGATGCTGCTAACCTTTCTTGATATCAGAGGGATTGATTGTTCATTATGAATTTGTACCAAATGGACAAGTAGTCAACCACGTTGACTACTCAGAAAGGCTGAAAAAGTTGCATGAAAAAGTTAAGACAAAAATGACCTGAACTTTTCTCCAACAACTCATGGCTCTTGCATCATGACAATGCACCAGCTCACACAGCACTGTCTATGAGGGAGGTTCTTGCCAGTCAACAAATTACTATATTGGAACACCCTCCCTACTCTGCTGATATGGCCCCCAACAACTTTTTTCTTTACCCAAAAGTAAAAGAAATATCAAAAGGTAGGTATTTGGATGACATTTATGACATCAAGGGCAATACAACAATGGCTCTGATGGCCATTCCAGGAAGAGTTCCAAAATGGCTTTGAAGGGTGGACTAGGCACTGGCATCAGTGCCTAGCTTCCCAAGGGGAGGACTTTGAAGGTGACGGTAGTGATATTCTGCAATGAGATATGTAGCACTTTGTCTAGGATGAGTTCATGAACTTAGCTGTCAGACTTCATCCTGCTACTACTAACTACTATGTAACATTACATGGGTGCTCCTTATGTGCTGGGCACTGGGTTAAGTGCTTTATATGCATTCATGCATTTAAAATTTTACAATAACCCAATGAGGTAGGTGCCACTATCATCCTTGTTTAATAGCAGAGAAAACTGGGGCTTAAAGAGGCTAAGTTACTGTCTGATAAATTCATAGGTGATCGCCAAAGGAGTGAGGATTACTAACCCAGGAGACCTCTGGATCCAAAGCCTACATTCTTTGCCACGATGATGTACATATGTAAGCACTTCATACAGCACCTTAGAAAGATCACCCTAATAAGCAGAGGTGACAAAGCAGGGCCTTACCAGTAGTGATCAAATAGGCATCAGGAACTGTAATATCACACACATATGGCGGCTTGGTGGTGACCAGCGCTGGAGTATCCACCATTGTTTCGGGAGTAGAGGTGGTCACAGGATGAAAGGAGGCGGGAGGCAGAGTCGCACTGTTCTCACTAGGATTCTGACTCACAGGTTTGCTGTTCAGGGTGGTGTCAACAGTATTATCAGGGGCAACACTGGTGTCAGATGTGCTCAGTTCAGTAGATGTGTTCATCAGTAAATCTGTGGGTGTGAAAGATGGGCCCACAAATATTGGCTCTGTAGGTACAGGTGAAGGAGTCACCTCAGAAACAAAGGAGGATGCTGATGATGGGGACACGGGGGTGACCGAAATTGTGGCAGTAGGAATCATATTGGAGAAAGAGGATAAGACAGATGTGTGATCACTCATAGCAGTGATACCATCATCAGAAAGTGCTGGAGTTGAAAAGAGAGATGATTCCGTTAAAATGGGTGTCGTATGAAAAGCAGTCAAAAGTGACGTTAAGTGAGTTCCAGCAGTTAAAATGTCAAGGACAGGATCAGAACTGGAGGGCACCAGTGTGGTGACTGCAGATTCATGGAACATGAGTGAAAACTCAAAATAGGAGGTAGTTTCAGTGAAAGCTGAGGTAAGATGAGCTTCAGCATCTGTCAGTGAAACTGTTGATGCTTCAGAGAACTTGAGGGACTCAGAGGGGAAGCTTGATGACACAGACACTTCAGAGTAACTGGGTGGTAATGTAGTTAAAAGGTCTGAACTTGGCCAGGGCTGAGAAAAGTCAAGGTTTGTGGAATTAGGAACAGAAAGCTGAGGTGACTGCAAACTAATGGAGTCGGATAATGTAAGTGTCTCAACCCACGTAGGAAATGCCTGAGAAACGAAGGTTGACACAAAACTTGACATCAGAGACGGAGAAGCAAGTACTTCTGAAGATGAGGGGGCCGAGCTGCTAAATTCCAGCGGTGGAGTTGAGAAAAAGCTGGATGCAAACTCCAAAATACTTTCAGTTTTATGCTGGGAAATACCAGCAGGTTCCTGGTCAAGGAAAGGGGAAGACTCTGCTGAAGGATCCAAACTATATTTAGCTGACGTCAAAAGAGCTGGGTCCCTGATAGCAAACGTTGATGTGCTTTCCTTTGTTGTGACAGAGAAAGAAGAGTCCGGGAGAACACTGGTGACGACCGAGGGAAACACAGCTGTCACAACGGATGGCGCGACTTGAGTTTCAATGACAGAGAAGGAGCCAAAAGAAGCAGTATCAAGTGACACTGGTACAGAGAGGTGACCGTGGGAAGGATGCACTTGTGTCATGATGAGACTACTCATGTCCACCTCGGCTGAAATACCAGTGCTCACTGATGAGATTTCCACAGATCGAGAAGAGAGTGGAACTACCGGTCTCGAGGGGAAAAGTGTATTAAATTCTTGAGGATCTTCCTCAAACTCAGAGAAGTCCACACCCATGCTGCTCAGTGGAGAGATGCTGCTCGCTTCCAATACGGTCATGGACAGGGTCTCAGCATCATCCCCCGACCCTACGTCTTTCTCCACGAGGCTGGTTTGCAGAACCTGCCAAGGTGACGCCATAGTGCAGGACACACACCATGTGTATGGTCTGAATGAATATGCTGGGCTCCAGACGTGCGTATCATCCACACGAGTGGGGACCACTGAATGGCCAGGCAATTCTGACGCTTCACTGGAGTTGCTGAGAAGAAAAGGGTTATATGAAATACCAGCTGATTGAGTAGAAATGGACATTAACTCAAGAGGAGGTGAAAACAAAATAGATTTTGTGCTGCTGCTGCTCCTAAAAGCAAAGGGTGTCTGTGATACAGTTGCAGCAGGGGATGTTCTCAGAGGGATGGTTTCTTTTAGACTCTGACTCAAAGCAGTGGTCACCTCTGGGTATCTGTCTGTACCTGTGGCCAGAATACCATCTGGAGGTGCCGAGGCTTCCCCCGAGAGGGGAGATGGCTGTTGAGTGATCCCATCGCCTAATGGCTGAGGCACTGAAGACACAGAGCTAAAAAGGAGGGTTTCTACACCCTCTGTTCCTGAAGCCACTACCTCCGGCAAAGTCCTGCTTAACAAGTGCCCATAAGGGTCAGTAGGATAAAGCACCAAAGTCCTACTAGGAGTTGCAATTATGCCCTCAGAAGTGAGAAAAGCTGATCGAAAAGCACTGAAATGGCTGGGGGATTCAGCACACGTTGTTGGTTGTTGCATTGTGTCTTGCCAGGCTGAGGTCACTTCTTCATCTCGAGAAGAAGCAATGGGTGACAATGGAGTCGGCACAGAGTCTAACGTTTCTTCAGGCAGCCTTGGTGGGCTGCTTGTGATATATGGTATTGGGGAAACCATGCCAGAGGTGGTCCACTGAGTTTCTGGCAAAAAGTTATCCATTTCATCATCATCTATGACCACCTCATTACTTGTCACTGACACATAATTTGCCACGAAGATGCTATGATCTGTTGTACTTTGGGTCAGTTTTCCTGGATTAAAAAAGGCTGTATCAAAAGTAGTGGGGGAGGGGGATGACATGCTGTGGAGAGAACGACTTGGCAGGGACCCTGGAGCAGTTTCTGTTAAGGCCACGTGTGCAGTGCTGTGCACAGTGCTCTTCTCCAGCATGAACTCCACAGAGGATGAAGGGAGGTTGTGCTGTTCCAGAGAGAGCTCGTCTGCAAAGCAAATAAAAGCGTGGTTAATGCGAGGCAATGAAAGTCACACTGCTCCCAGTTCGGATACAACATTTGCTCTTTCAACAAAAATCTACTCACTGTAAATATCCACCATTCATAGTTTGAAGTTAAACAGCTAATTGGAAGGCAGAAATTGCTGGAATTACTGTCAGGGTAATTTCTATAAATATTCATGCAGTTGAGCATAACCTTTACTTAAGCCTGTGTGTGTGTATGTACACACTGGCATTTTTTTTCTCTGATTTTCTAACACCACCACAGAACTGGAAATGGAGGAGCCTTGGGAGGTTGTCTAGTCCATTCTCTCTCACTTCCCAATGAGAAAGAAGGGTTCAGAGAAGGAAACCAAGTGAATTACATGATCACCCTGACAGAGATGGAGCTGGTTTCCGAACAGAATCCTGCCTTGACTCCCAAGCCCATGTTCTTTCCCCTCCACAAGAGCTGGCTCTTGAGACAAATGACCATGACGACTCTGACACCACCACTCCCTCCCTAGGTAAGAGTTCAATAGTTTCTCAGTTATGGGGCCTTCCACAGTTAGGCCTCAGGCTACCTCCAAGTTCAGCTCTCTTACCTTCCCAACTATGCTCTGGCCAAATGAGCTACCTGCAGTACCCCAAATCCAAATTCTCTCTGGCTCAGTGACTTTGCACATTCTTGTCCCTCAGTGTGCAACACCCTTCCCCAGCTTTCCACCCGGATAACACCCACTGGCCCTACTGATGCAGCAAGGATACCATCTCCCTCCTCAATGCTCTGAAGCTAGGTCAGTCAGTGCCTCTCCCTAGGCTTCTACTGTCTGCTCATTACCCTGTGAGCATTATGAAGACAGGGAATGGTGATCTGTTTCCCTTACATAAAGTAAGAGCTCAATAAACTTATGTCCAATGAATGTATGGGTGGTATTTGGGAACTAAGTCCTGATACGTGCCAAAAGCATCCTACCATCCTCTCAAACCTCATGTTCTTCATCCTTGTGACATTAATCATTATCCTTTTCAGGGGTCTCCAAACTTTTCAGCCCGAGGGCCGCATTAACTATCAAACAGCAGTTATATCATCTCATTGACTGTGAACAGAAGTAGAAAAAGTAAGCAGTTGCTCTTGGCAGGATACACGTAAATTTCCATAATTTTTCCGTAGATAAAAAAGTCTCCACGGGCCAGATGGGAGGGCCTCGCGGGCCGCATCTGGCCCGCGGGCCATAGTTTGGAGACCCCTGCTTTAAGTGGTTTAGGTGTCTCCACCTGTAACTCAGATACACTGTGTAGACAGACAGGACATGTTGTGGCCCAGGCCCCTGATGGAAGCCCAGGGCATGGGGAACCATCCACTGCGGCACAGGCTGGGGACTGAGCAACCATCATGCCCCATAGCAGCACCCTCCTCTCCTTATCCAAACTGTCTATCAAAACACAAGTGTATAAAAGAGTATTGGGGCAATCTTGGATTCACTCTTTATTTTTTAAAAGTAAATTATTTCTATTCTATTCTTGGCAATATGGCACTCTAGAGATCTCAAAGCCTTCCTAACAGTTAATTATGTTTAATAATTGTTCAAAAATATCTTTTACATCACTGAATAAGCCCACAAGACAATAGGGTACTTGTGCTGAGTATAGGAGCAAAGTAGGACTGGGGAGGTCATCGAGCACTGAAGTCACCAGATATCCTAAAGGGACACTGGATCAAGTAAAGAACACAACTGAAGACCATCTCCAAAAAGTGGAGACCAGGAAGGACTGAATTAGGAAGGAAAATATCCACCCTTCAGAGAACACCAAGAAAAAAAGTATCTGTCTCAATTTTGATTCTGCGAAGATACTTAAAAAAAAAAAAAACTCCCCAAAGTTGGAACCTATACTATTAATACTTATATGGTCCTAAAAACTAGAACCATAATTTAAAGTAGACACAGTGCCCAATGCCTATCAGAGGCTAACATAAATCATCTCCAGGACATACTCTCAAACCAGGTATCAAAAGCATTCCTGCAGCTAGAGTTTTAACAAATATGAGCACAAAATAAAAAATTACAAAACATAAAGAAATAAGATACTATGAAAAAACATCAAGAGCAACCCTCAAAAAATGTAAAAAAAAAAACAAAAAAACCCACACAAGTAGTATCAGATCTATAAAGACTTCAGAAATTGGAATTATGGGATACCTTTTTTAAAGTGATTAAATCATTTAAAAGAATAAAAAAGGAACTGAAAACATGAGTAAGGAGGAAAAGACCACTAAAAACAGCCAGAAATTTTTGAAAAAGAACCAAAAGAACTTTAAGAAAAAGAAAAACTTTAAAACTCCATATACAGTACATTATAATCAATAAACAATTTAGACACAGCTGAAGAGAGATTTAGTGAACTGGAGGATAGAACTGAAAATTACTACAACGGAGTACAGAAGAACAAAAGAATGAGAAATATAAACAAGAGATATTAAGAGACATGGAAGACAGAATGAGACAGTCCAGCATACATTTGATCAAAGTGATAAGAGGGAATTGGGTAGGGACAGTATTTAAAGAGATTGCACTAAAAACTGTCCAAAATTAATAACAGACCTGAATCTTTCAATTCAGGGAGACCAAGAAATCCCAAGCAGGGTGACTGTTTCAAAACCCCATACCTACATACCCCAAACCCTAGAACACCAAAGACAAAGAGAAATTGTAAATGCAGTCAGAGAAAATAAATGGCAATTACACCATCAGATAACTACTTCACAGAACTGGGAATCAAGTGACAATGAAATAAAATCTTCCAAGTGCTGAGAGAAAATATCTGACAACCTAGGTTTGAATAACCAGCAATACTCTCTATTTGTTAAAATAAGGACATTTTCAGATAAACAAAAAGTGGTTATACCAACAGAAGAGCTTCTTTCCATAGAGAAGCCTCTCTAAACAAGGATATAGAGTAAGCGCTGAACATCATTGATAGATTCTGTAACTTTAAGCAAAATGATGTATAACGAAACCAATTTTATCATAGGCTAATTGATAATATAAGTTCCTACAGCATCTCATCAATGTTATAATGAAATAACATTGAACAAAACAATGTTGGGGATGCTGGGATAGTTCAACTGGTTGAGCACTTGCAACTGCGAAGTCCGGGGATCAAATCCCAGCCCCAGCTGAACTGCAAACCCATATGCTGAACTGTAGCTCAACTAGTAACCATGGAGCCCAGCAGTGAAGGTTCTCACCTCCCATGCAGGAGGGCCCCAATTTTGGTTCCTGCCCCACACAGCCCCATATCCATCTGTGTGGAATGAAACTAGGTCACAATTAATGATGTACAACTATGGAGACTGCTCTAGGCCCTCCCCTTTCTCTCTCTCTCTCTCTCTCTCTCTCACCTTCTCTCAAAAAACAATAAAATAAATTTAAAAATCTTAAAAAAAAACAATGTCATTTGAGGACTTGTACTTCAGGAGGAAAGGTAATTATTCTATGAAGAAAGATCTAATAGGAACAGAGAATAAATGATAAAGATATGGCTAAATCTAAACAAATTCTGATGGTGTAAATGAACAGTAAGTAGACTCTCCATTAACAGGAATTGAAACAAGAGGCACTCTCAAGCAACCAGCAACCGGTTAATTGAGAGTTTTGCCGGCTACTTGAGTTCCGGTTAACAGAAAGTCTACTTACATTTATCTGGCATCTACTAATCTCCATGGGTGCTGGTTAACTGAGTCTATTGTACTATGTAACTTGTGAGGTTACAAAAGACATACAATAGAATTAAAACAGCTCAGTGCTATCACATAGAAACTGAAAGAGGAGCATCCAGAGGTATGTGTAACTCACCAGCAGACAGGGAAACCAACAATTAAGACAAAATTCTGTGATAAGGTTTTCTGTGTTAATACTAAAACTTGTAAATAATATTTAGTCATATATTTTTATATATTTCTAGCTGGTTCCATTAGCATCTAAAAGTCATAAACTTATATTAAATAAAAGCTGCTTAAAGGGTCATACTTTCTATGTAATATGACTTTTGAAAATGAATGAATAAAAGAAAAAGCATTTTATAGCAATATTATTTGGCATTTGTCTTCTATATAAACTGGCTCTAGGATGTGTCTATGTGCTTTTACTATTTACCTGTCACATTCCAAGTATGCATAAAAATAAACATGATACTTATTACAAACAAGTAGCAGCTGTTCTTTTCTACAGTAAAGGTTAAAAAGTTATACATTTAAGAAGTAATAAAATCAACATTCTGTCCAACTATGTAGCAGATAGATTTGAAAGTTTTCCTAAGGGATAAATCACTGTATGTGTCTGTTTTAAAGCTCTGCTATGATATATTTATTTGGAAATATAGATCTGAACAGGGAGCAAGATCCCCTTTTAAATGAATCAGAAATATATTTGTATGTGCACAGTAAGACTGAAAGAGTTAAAATAACAAAGAAAAGTAACATTTTGTGGCTAATTTATGAGCCTAAGTATCTGATGCAAATTAGAATTCAATGAACTCTGCCTTCAAAGGACAGGAAACAGGGAAGGCAAAGTGGTCAAAGGGATGAAAAATGCTCCTGACTAGTACACAGAGAAACAAAAACTTCCTATTAAGAAATGTGAGATGTGCCAAGCCGCTGTGATGCCTTTCTGTTTGTTTTCGTTTCTTTTAATTGGCCAAGCCCCAGGAGAGAGAAAGGAGCTCCGAAGAGAGTAGCTGAAATGCCACTGGGAATTACTCCTGGAGCTAATTCAGGAAGAGGTTAGAAAACCCAGGTGAGTCCCTCTCCCGGCAGAAAAGCCTTCGGGGCGTCTAATTGCAAGCCCTGGAGATCAATTTTCAAGCTGTAGTCTAAAGCATTAGTTCACAAAACAGTTCTCTCTGTGATGACAGAGCGAAGGAAACAGGATGGGGGCGGCCGCAGCCTGGGGCGCCTGCGGGCACAGGAGTGACTGGGGGGGCCCTGCTTCCACGCAGGCGCTGTCCAGCGGGGCTTCGCAGCGCTCCCAGGCGGGGCCGCTCTGCAGCCGCACTCCGGGCGGCACGTGTTCAGGCACTTTCTCCCATGTAGACCGCACAGCACATCCTTACGGGTGCCTTTGCCGCTGTCACGGCAGAAAGTGCCTTCAAGCCGTGCTGACTCAGGGTGATTAAAACTCACAAGGCAAACCCACAGAACGCACAACACGGAGAGCGAGCCCTAAAGTAAACCGCAGACTTTAGGTGACAATGTTGTGTTCATGGCTTGTAACAAACGTACCGCTCTGATGGGGGGAGGGGAGAGATCATGAAGGAGGTGATGCATGTGTAGAGGCAGGGGGTACATGAGAAATCTCAATACCTTCCCTTCAATTTTGCTGTGATCCTAAAAGTGCTCTTAAGAAAATGAAGTATTTAAAAACTATTATATGTAATACTAAATGTCAGCTCTAAATGAAAAAGAAAATTTAAAAAAAATTGTTTTAAACATGTATATAATAAATCTTTTTTAAAAAAAAACATTTTTTAAATCCATGAGGGAGATGCCTGATTCTAGGACTTGTTGGTCTCACACATGCAAGATAATCTGATGTTTTATTTAACTTTTTTTTAAGTCATATTTTTCTACCTGGAAATCTTCCCTAAATATAATAGTGGATCATGGAATCAAGCATTTCTCAAGCTGAATGGGTCCTTTAAGACCGTGGCCAATTCGCTCACGTTGCGAATGAGGCTCAAAGACTTTAAGCTGACTTGCTTAAAATAGCACCCAGCGCAGAGCCAGCCTGAAAGTCAGGTTCAGAAGTTCTCGGGGATTGAACGCTCTTCTCATCAGTAAATGTTTATTCAGTCAAATCAGTCCATTTCATTAACATTGCTAAGTGAAGAAATTCCACTGAAAAATGTTATGTTATATTATAATGGATCTGAAAGCACATGCTAACTTCAGTAGTTGAAAACTATGGAAAGGCATGCATGAATTTTGAGCTGTGAGGTCCCACGCTCCACCTGGGGACAGCTCACAGCCACTCGCAGGGGCACTAGGAAAACAAAATCTCCTCTGAGGGCTGGCCTGGGAAACCCACTGGGCAGCAGAGTCCAAAATCTCTAAAGACTTTTCAAAACGTGATGAGTCCCCTCAACGCTCTGTAGATGCTGAGTCTACTGCAAAACAAGAGCCCTTACATACCTAAGAGTGGAAAAACAGGACAGGACAGTGGTCAGAAATTAAACCACTACCCAATCTGAGAACTTGTATTCTTCATCTAGTTCTCAGGCTGCCCTAAAAAGAAGATTTCAGTTCCATTATTAAAGCCATCCTAGCCCATTTCTTCATTTTTCTCCCTGGCCTAGAAAACTATCTTTCTTCCCTTTCTTTATCCAACCCCAACCATATGCTAATACTTCTACCAAGTTATGCTTCCTTCCAACTGGTACTGGATTTATTACCAAATATCAAGTAGAGAAGAAATATCATTTATGAAACTGTATTTATCAGGCATATAAATAATAACATAAAGAACACCTGAGTCCCCTTCATCCATCTGAAGTACAAAGATCACCCTTATGTCCAGCATCCCCTGTGTACCCCCATGTACCCCTTCCTATTCCCTTCCCTTCCCGTTGAGGGCACTACTATTTTGAATTCTGCATTTCTCATACCTTTACTTTTCTTTATAGTCTCACCACATGAATGTATCCCTAAAGAGTATATTCTTCAGCTTTAAATAGTTTTCAAACTTTATCAAAATGAAATTATACTGCATGTATTCTACTGCAACTTATTTTTTCACTCCATATTCTTTAAGATTTGTCCATGTGTGTTTTTGCAAGTAACTATCACTAGTTTCACTTCAACATGAATTACACTGTAATATGAAGATACCAAAATGTATTTATCCATCTACCATCGATGAACAGTTGGGCTATTGTCAATTTTTATTATTACAAATATTTCTGATATGAACTTTCTTACTCGTCTCCTGGTACATATATGCATATGTAAAGTATTATGTGTGTAAATGCATGTGTACAAGTATATATGTGCACACATGCATGTGTATTTGTGTGTGTGTGCCTATTATAAGTATGCATGTTTGTGTGTGCACATACATGTGTTTGTGTGTGTGCATGTGGGTGTGGTGTATAATGTATATATGCGTGCACACATGAGAACTGCCAGGTCAGAGGATATGGTCACCTGCGACGTCACTAAATAATACCAAATAATCTTTCAAAGTAGTGGAACCAATTTACACTCCCACTTTTGTCGCTGCAAATCCTCACCAATATCTGATACTCCCAAACTTTTCACATTTTTACTAATCTCCCTGGTATAAAAACTCATGGCTTTAATTTGCATTTCCATGATTATATCAGCCTGAGTACCTCTTCTAGCTGCTGGCCACTGTTTCCTTTTCTAGTCTTTTTCAATTCTATTGAGCATTTTGCTATTGGATTCTCTGTCTTTTTCTTATTTAAAGGAATTCTTGATATATTCTGAGTACTGATCCTATGTGATTTATAACTTCTCTCAGTTTGTGGCTTATTGTTTGGTTCTTTTTTTTTTTTTTTTTTTTTTTTTTTTTTTTTTTTTTTTTTTTTTTTTTTTTTTTTTTTTTTTTTTTTTTTTTTTTTTTTTTTTTTTTTTTTTTTTTTTTTTTTTTTTTTTTTTTTATGTGGTCTTTTAATGAACAAAAGTTCTCAATTTTAGTATGCTCAAGTTTGTCAATATTTTCCATTATTGTCTGAGATTCATATGTATGTGTGTCTTAAGATAGAAGGTTTAAGAAATTCTTCCCTACACTATAAGGCATAATGATATTTTGCCTTTTGTCTTCTGAAAGTTTTAAGATTTTTGCTTTTCTCATTTACAGCAAGTGTGCCTGGAGGAATAAGATGTGTATATGCATGAGTCTGTGCATGCACATGTGTGTGTGAGTGCATGCATACGCACACGAGGTACGGACATGGACATGACTGTCCTAGACCAACATTACTCAAAGTACAGCTGTACTTTTCAGTACTGGTCTGCAATGAGATAAGGTACTTGAGCCAGGATGTAACTCAATGCACGGCTCCTTCAAAGAGCACGTTGTGCTATAAAAACATGTTAGATGAACCAGGCAGAATGTTCCATGAGGGGTTGATCCACGCTCTGGTCAGTTCCTTATCCCATCTGGGTAGAAAATAAGTTTGCAGCTCACTGTACAGTACTGTCTGGGCAGAAGATGTGGGATCAGTGTGAGGCTGGGGTGGGGTGGGGTGGGGTAGGATGGGTGGTGGCAATACTGAAATGCAGCCCACTGAAAAGCACAGGGAAGACCAGTGTGTCTGGGAAGGAAAGATAAAGAGCTCTAAGATGACTTAAGAGAGACAGAAGGGATCAGAACATGCAAGGTTTGGAAGCCACGATGCTGAGGATAGTGAATGCAATGGGAAGCCATGGAAGGCACTTAAGAGCATGAAAATGACATGATTAGAATAATGGTTCTACTAGTCCCTTTCGCTGCAGTGTGAAAAACAGGTGATCACAGGGCAAGTGGAGATGTGGACAGGTCAGTATGTGGTCACAGTAGTTGAAGGCTTAGCTTAAGAGTGGTCTTGTTTTAGAACTTTGTTACTCAGAGTGCAGCCTGTCCAGGGGTCTCCAAACTACGGCCCGCAGGCTGAGGCCCTCTCATCCGGCCCATGGAGACCTTTTTATCTAAATAAAATAATATTAAATAATTAAAAACAACATCTATGTTTTGATTCTTTTTTATTTGGACCTCGAGTGTGTAGTCGGCCCCCAAACTGCTGTTTGATAGTTAATGCGGCCCGCGGGCTGAAAAGTTTGGAGACCCCTGCTCTAGACCATCAGCATTACCTAGGAGTTTTTCAGAAATGCAACCTCTTGGGCCCATCAAGAAACTACTGTGTCAGAAACGCTTTTATCAAGATCTCCAGGTGATTCATGTACCTGTTGGGACAGTTTGAGAAGCACTAGCCTGAGATTTTTTTAGAGAAATCCACGTGGAGATATCAAGTTTACAAGCAGATATCTGAGCTTAGAGATAAGCCTGCAAAAGTAAGAGGAGAAAGGTCTGAGAAGCAGGGGGAAACCAGGAATGTCAGATGACAAGAAAATGGCAAATGTGTTTAGGACTCAGGCAGGAGTCACCTATGTGGAATGACCCATAGAGGTCAAAGGAAGGAAGGCTGAGAAGCATTTCCTAGACGTGACAGCAGTTTTCTTTGGCCTTGTGGTGGCAGAAGCCAGGCTTCCATGGGTTAAAGAGTGAATGATAGGTTAGGAAATGGGGATTCTGCACAGACAACTGTTCTGAGACGTTTATCAGGAAGGGATAATGTGGCCACTGGGAGGGTCCAAGGAAGGTTGTTTGGTCCTCAGACACCAGGTAAGAATTACTGAGGAACTCATTAAAGATGCAGGCTTCTAAAAACATAAAATGTCAATCTAATCAAGAGAAAACATCAGATAAACCCAGAGGCATTCTCTAAAAGTCCTGACTCTTCAAAGATCTCAAGGTCATAAAAGACAAGGAAAAACTGAGGAACTGTTACAGACTAAGAAGACTAAGGAGATGTGACAATCAAATTTGATGTGGCATTGTGAACTGAATTCTAGAACAGAAAAAGTGGGAAAACTGGGGAATTCCTGTAAAGTCTGTAGTTTCTTTTAACAGAAATGTACCAATGTTAATTTCTGAGTTTTAATGGGCCTACTCAGATTATACAAGACGTTAATATTAGGAGAAGCTGAGTAAACGGTATATGGAAACTTTATATTAATTTTGCAACTGTGCTATATATCTAACATTCTTTCAAAATAAAAACTAAAATAACTCAGGTTGTCATCCAGTCAGCCGCGACTGGGACTCAGAAATTGGTGTATCTGTGTTTGCTGCTGCTCTTGTTGTCTTGAAATCCATGAGTTTGCTCCGAACCAACATTGTGATGTGCATGATTCTAATGCAAGTACAGGGACCTTTGTGTGAAAGGTGCTGGGCTACAGCACTGCCAATGGAACTGGGCAGAAAGGAAGAGTGGAAGATGCACAGGAGAAATGGTAAGTCCAGGCGACTGAGAAGGAAATGGAATCCAGACGGGAGCTGGACTTTGATCCTTGGTCACAGGAGGGACTGGGAAGGTGAGGGCAGAGAATGGTCTTTGTACAGATCTGCTGGTGAGAAGGGAGTTCTGGTCAGGGGCACGGATGGGGCAGAGAGCACCAGGAGAGTGGAGGGTATGTGAAATACACCTGGAGGAACAGGGAGAAGAGGACGCCTACAGACATGAAATCAGATGGCCAGCTCAACCACGGGGGCTACAGTTGGAAGCCAGAAAGCAGACTTCACGTGTCTCATGCGAGGAAAAACTGCTGTGCCCAAGCCAGCATTTTAGGCTACAGTTGGATATGGACACTTCCCCAAAGAATGACCACTGATGAGCTCTCCACACAGAAAAGTATCAACCGCAGAGCAAATGATAAGGAACTGATTACATAGCCACGATATTTTACCGTCTCAACACTGTGCTGAAATCTTCCTTTAACATCCTCTGTTTCTCTATTCTTCTGAAGTCACAGACAACATTAGAATGTCCAGACTGCCATGTTTTATATCTGGTATGGACTGAATTATGTCCCCCACTCCAACTGCATATGCTTGAAGGTCTAACCTCCAACGTGACTGTATTTGGAGATAGGGCCTTTACAGAGGTAGGCAGGGTTGTACAAGGTTATGAAGGAGCAGCCCTGATTCAACAGAACAGGCATCTTTATAAGAAGAGGGACAGACCCCACAGCTCACTCTGTCCCGGTGCACTCACACAGAGAAAAGGCCGTGGAAGCCCATAGCGACAAGCTGCCCTCTGGAAGTAGAGGGGAGAGGGCTCATCATAAACCAAACCAGCTAGCACTTTGATCTTGGACTTTTAGCCTCCAAAACTACGAGAAAATAAACTTCTGCTATTTAAGCCACACATCTGTGATATTTTGTTATGGCAGCCCGACTGACTAAGACAACATCTTTCATTCCTGACTCAAACAAGAGGCACTGCGACAGAGTAGAGAGTGTCAGAAACAAGAGCCTGCAGGCATTTACTTAACTGCCAACCCTGAGTAACTCACTTCACAGTCCTCGGCCTCAGTTTCCTCTTCTGCTAAAAAAATAGTTCCTAAAAATCACTACCAGAAAAATGGGTGTGAAAGTGTTGACTTTCTATGTATAGGCATGAAATATGGCCCCATGCTTATGCTGGAAGGTTCTCTCCATCAGGGTTCTCTGTTGTTTGCAATGGAAACAACTGCAGCTGCGTCAGCAGAAGGGGGTTGGATAGCAGCACACGCAAGGGTCCACGGACTGGACAGGGTAGCGCAGATTCAGAACACACTCAAGAGTGGGCAGTGGAGAAGCCCTCTGGGGCCCCAGTGCTGGGAGTGTCTGCTGAGGACACCAAGCTGGGACTGCCAACGGCATGCTGCCAATGGCCCCTCCACTCCTCAGCTTCATGGCAGCACACCCTCAACATGCCAAGTACAGCCAGGAGTGTCCCCCAGCAATGTCACACTGCCTGGTCAACCCTGCAGCCCTCTGACCCACACACAAGGAAGGGTTCCCCAGACATGGAAAGGGTAATCCCCCCAAATGACAAATGGGGAGGGGGGAGGATCCAGTTTTAGCTAATAAAGAGCACAGCTCTTCAGCACTACTAGAATACAATCCCAATCAGAGAGGGAGACAACAGGGCCAAAAGCTCTAGAACATTCCACAGAGAACAAAGTGGGTCCTGCTCCATCTCAAACTTGCTAAGTTTCCCTGGAGAAACCCCTTATAGTGATTAGTCATACCTTCCATTTCCTCCTCTAGAGATGAAGACACAGATAACAATTAGTCACTTCATTGACACATGAAGAGAACTTACAAGTAACTTCAGAACACAAGTGCAATCAAACAATACTGAAATAATGGTACCACAAAGCTTTCTATAAATTCACCCATTAGAGTTAGAAACATCAGTAGAGGCTTCATGTTGCAATTTAGGGACTCCCTATTTCTTTGCAAGAGTTTCTCATTTGAGAAGACAAGGATATTATTAACATATCGGTTTAATTTAAAGCATGGTACACAGCATTTATTGGAAGATGTTCTGGTTCACTTTTAGTTTTATTCTTTTCTAAATAAAATGCAATCCTCTTTTACCAACCTGGAAAGCAAGACTGTCAGCACTTTAGGTTACCAAAACAAACTAAACAAAATCCTCGATTCACTAAGAACAAAAGAGAAAAAGAATTCTCAGTCAGCCATCTGTTTCTAAAATAATTTAATTCAAAACACAGTCCCATAACAACAGGGAAAAGGATACCATCAGCTTCAAGATAATCTTCTGTCTCCGATTACTCTGAGCTGGAAGGGCACACGACATCCCATGACTAAGCATGAGGAGGCAGGCGTGTCCCCAACCCAGCACCAGCAGCCATTACGTACCCCACGAAGGCCCAAACCCGGAACAAAGTGACAGGGAGACATCGCTGCCTCGCTGCGTGGATCTAATTCCAACAAACAGTAAAGAGCTTATACCATGGGTTCAATCCCTTAATTCAGCTCTCACTTAAGCTTTTATTTTATATCATGGAAGCACAGGCTTAAAAGAGAGAGAGGGGGCCATTCGGGCTGGAAGCAGCAGCAGGGACAAAGGCTCCAAGTCTGGACAATGTGGGATGTATTTGTGTAACAAAAGGTAGTGGCTCGACTGAGTAGAGTGAATACTACAGAAGTTGGCTCTGGAGTGTGAGAATGTCGCTAGACAATAGGAGTCACTGGATATTTTGATCAAAATAGCCTTTTTATCAAAGTTACGCTGCAGAAGAATCAATGTGGCAAAGTGAAAAGGAGCACAAAACAGTGACCTACCCTAAGCTCAGGTGGGACGAGGAGTTAGGAGAGAATGATCAGGCAGGAAAGCAAAAGAAGTCATGAGTAAGAGAGACCGCACAATGGTGAAACAGACGGTAAAGCTAAGCAGCTGATGGGATGGATGGGGCAAGAGAGAAGAAAAGTCTAGGTTCAACTGCCCACCCTAGACAACCCCACTTAAGTATCTAACCAGCCCTTATAAAAATGCTGATGCTCCCTCATGTGCCAGTTACTAACTCCTGAGTCACATTCTAGTTAACTCTCAAATCCCTTCTTCCCCGACACCACTACTTAAGAGTTGGGGCCCTTAGCATTTCTTGCTCAGAACTCTGCCTGGCACAGCCTCCCTGAGTTAATGGGCTTTCCAGGGGACAGGAGCACAGAAAGCAGAGATGTTCTGAGACCCTCGACACAGACTCTGCTCCCTTGTTCCCTCAGAGTTTTTTTTTCAAGAACCAGGAGAGCTCAGAGCATCCCTAAACGTTCCTTCAGATGGCAAAGAGGAGAATGCTTCAACAAGTGATTCGTAAGCGTATTGTGTGCCCCAAGTGCAAAGGGTGATGGCCCAGCAAGAGCCGAGCACCTCCAAAATGACAATTCTCCACTTGTGCACAGTGTCCCTAGAGCTGTGTGACACCATCTCCCAGGCACCCCAACCCTGGGGGCTCTAGGCAAGGGACACTGTGCTGGAAAATGCTGTAGCTGCCCCTGCCCTGAGCAGGAGTGTGTTCTGGGCACAGTAATCAGCCCAGGCTGTGGTCTCTCCCCACCAGCCATGACCCACTCTAAACCCTAAAGCTGCCTCTACACACCCCCACAACCCCTCTGCAGTTTTCTAACATGCAGAGCACCTGAAGATTATCTGAAGGAAGAGGTTTATCACCCAGGTCTGTAGATGCTCCAGTGGTTCACAACAGCCTTCAGAAATCCAAAGTCCTCGGCTGTCACACAAGAGCCCCCAGCTCCTGGCCATTGGCCTGTCCAGTTGGGGTCCCCACTCTCACAAGCAGCCCATGTTCCAGCCATTCAACGCTCTCTGGCTTTGGAGAAGGGTGCTCCCTCTCCTGGGAATAACTGCCCTTCCTTCTTCCCCTAACTCCTATCATGCCTCCAGACTTCCCTTTTCCATCTTCCCAAGAACCCTGTGTGGACTTTTCTCATAAAACCTAAACTGCAATTTGGGGCTTGCTCATCTGCCTCCATGGTAGACTACGAATGAGCTGCTTGAAGGAAAAGACTGAATCTTTCACCAGTCTGTCTCCCACGTCTAGCTCAACACCTAACATGTTCATTCATTCATTCAGAAATCCAACAAATACCTTCTCATCATGTAAGCCAAGTGCAGGGTATGAAGGGTCAACCAAGACAGAAAGGTCCTCTGCTCACAGACCTCACAGTGGAGGAGACAGACAATCATTAAAAACTGAGACCACTAAGGAAAGGAGCTGTGACAGAGAATGATGGACAGAGAAGGTCAGGAAAGGTGACTGTGAGATGGTAAAGTCTGAGTAGAGACTCAAAGGATGAGGAGCGTGGAAAAAGGTGGGAGACTGCCCCAGGCAGCAGGGATGGCAAGTGGCAAGTGCCAAGGCCGGCAGCCGGAAAGATCCTGACAGATGTGAAACAGCTGGTCTGCATGGCACAGAGCCAGCGGGGGGGTGGGGGAGGGTGGGCCTGGCTCGGGCAAGGCTGGTGTGGAAAGGGGGGGGAGGGTGGAAAGGTGAGTCTAGTCCTCAAGAGTGCAATTTGGGCTGAGGATACAGATCTGGTGATTATCTGCAAAAAAAAAAATGATAATTGAAGTCACATGAGCACATCAAGGAAGAGAGAAGAAAAAAAGTTTAACTCCCACACTCCAGAGAGCTGTGTTCATTTAAGGGGTGGCAGGAGAATCCAGTATTCTGCGGTAGTTAAAGGGGTTCCCTTTAGCAATCATATCAAATAAAGTGCTATTTACATATTCTTTTTCTACAACTCAATTTAGTCAAGCACACGAATTATTCATCTGTTCTTAATTCATTTCCATTCCCTGACAATCTTCCCCAAACCCCGTCTTCTGCCTGTTTATTGGTATGAAAAGCCTACTGATTAGCAATTACCCATAGCGTTAACTCTCTAAGTGTCTATAATTATGACTTCTCTTGGTTTATTTGAGGCCTCCTTGGAACTCTAGGATGAGGAATAACATGAAGTTAATGTAAACACTAATTTGCCAAGAAACTCACCAGACCAAATATACAGATAAGCCAAAAGGCAATTTTCCAAAACTGAGGTTCTAATAGTATGAAGAGTTCTTTATTTGTTTTTGCTTTTAAAGTATTTAAATGTCACCAATAAACCAATTTTGGCATTTTTAAACTTTTATTATAAAATTTTCAAATATACACATAAGTTGAAAGACTAGAACCTACCAGCCAGCTTCAACACCAACTTCCTGCCATGCTCACTTATCCATCCTACATAAACCTTTTTTAACTAGAAGTAATGCAAATTCCCAGGAACCATTCATTTCACTAATAAACATTTCAGTATGTCTGATAAGGACTTTTAAAACTCATAACCACAATCATTAGCACAGCCAACAAAATTAAAAAGAATTCCTAATATCTTCTAAATATCCATTCCATACTTAGTTTGCCTTGATGACCTCAAAATGTTTTTGTACAATTGCTTTTTTCAAATCAGGATCCATCCCAGGGGCACACATTGCTTTGGCTGATGTGCCTCCTACGGCTCTTTTACTCTATAATCGTTTTCCCCTCTCCTTTTTTCCTTTTTTTTAAGCTCTTGCTATTTACTTGTTAAAAGAAAAACGTCATCTTCCCTGCAGACCAGCAGTCCTCAATCTTTTAGGCACCAAAACCAATTTCATGGAACACAATTTTTCCACCAACTGGGGGGGGAGGGGGCCAACGCAGCGAGGGGGGGAGCACATGTGAGGCTCACAATAGGGGTCATGCTCCTGATCTGACAGGAGGTGGAGCTCAGGCAGTAATTCCAGCGATGGGAAACAGGTGTAAATACAGATGAAGCTCCGCTCACTCACCTGCCACTCACTTCCCGCTGTGCAGCTCGGTTTTTAACAGGCCACAGACCAGTACCGGTCCATGGCCTGGGGTTTGAGGACCCCTGCTGTAGACAACCCATATTCTATTCTGGCTGACTATCCTCTCACGGTGTCATTTAACATGTTCTTCTAACCCCAACATCTATAAAGTGGTCATTAGATTAAGGCTTCATTAGATTCAGGATCAATATTTTTGGCAAGAATACTTTCTGGGTGGTCCTCTGTAATTCCTATTGCATCACTTCAGGAGGTGTCTAATGCCTGGCTGTCCCACTGTGAGTGACACTAGCTCTTATCAGGGGGTTTTGGAGGTAACAGTCAGCTCTATCCATCATAAAGACTCTTCATCAACTTCTCACCTAAAGGTTAAGCAGTCAAGATGATCCTTGCTTACATCTATTATTTCATTAAGGAGGTTAGGTTTTTTAAACCTGTGTTAAAGATATTCCTAACGCTTAGAGGTATAATTATAGAAAGAATAATTATTATTTGGTATCTGAAACAATACCATATGTATGTTTGAGAACATTTCTTAAGTCACCTGCTTAGAAATTCAATACAGAGGTGCTTATTTCTGTACTGTTCTTTAGAAAGATTACAGATAAATTATTCTGCATGTATTAGAACAAAGACCTCCCCTCTCCTCCCCTCACCTTTATTTTATTTTATTTTTTCCTCTCTGGAATTCAAAGTTCCAAAAAAAAAAAAATAGTGAATAAGGAATAAAGGAAATATTGGAAATTACAACAATTATGAAGAAGGGGAGGAGAAAATAGAAGTGTCAGAATATTTCCAAAGCAGTACATTTATTTTAGTCCTTTTCCAAAGGAAAGATTAATGAAGTACTAAAATAGCCTTAAAACATGAAGGTTACACAATTTCAAACCCCTTAACTAGAGTTTCTGGAAAACAGCAAAAAATAATATTTTTCTTCCTTATCCCATACTCAGAGACGTGTTAATAAACAGTATACTCCCTGTGTGGACAGAAGCAAGAATCCTCCCTTCCTCCAAAAATAAAGACTAGTTATTACTTTCCACAGAACCCTGCAGTGACCCTGAGAAAGTCTCTATTAACAGATAACCCTCTTGGGCCCCCCGCACCCCCCTGGGTTAGGAAATCTGCAGCTCCCTCAGCACCAGCCTGGGGCAAGAAGTGGAGGGAAGTGGGGGGCCCTTACCTCAGGTCTGCCCTCCAGAGATGATGCTGAGCGAGGCTGAAGGCCCCGAATAAGTCAGGAGACATGAAAAATGCTGCAATGAATGCCACTGAGCTGCATGCATAAAAATTGCTAAAATGGTAAATTTCGGGTCATGTATAGGTTATCACAATTTAAACAAAATGTTGCCATAGTCAACTAAGAGGCTTACGAGCCCATATTGGCAATAACAGTCACTCTGTGCCCGGCACTCGTTTATCCTTCCCACTTTATTGAAGAAACAGAAGCTCCAAAAGAGGAAGGACGTAACCTGTTCCAGGTGCACGATTAGTAAGCAGCGAGATCAGGATTTGAACCCAGATCTGTCCACTGCCAACCCCCTTGCTCTCTCTGTACCACCACACTGCCTCTCTAAGGAGATGGATCTTGAACGGCACCTAAGAGTGCTCAAGGGACATTTCATTCTTCAACATTATCATTCTTGAATAGCTATGCCCAAAAGGCTTCGGAATTACATAGCAAACAAGCATCCTAAATTAAAAAGAGCTTCCCAAATTAAAAACTATGCTTACTGCATTTCAATACAGGCCTATCAACTTGGGGTACATTAAACATTATTTCAAAGTCAGCACTGCATCAGGACCACACGTGGGTGCTGCCATGGGAGGGCCGTGTCCCTGGTTAAGGATGCTTAGATCCTCAGGGAGACTTCAGGAGCGGATGCGTGGGAGGGTCAGGACCTTTTTCCCATTGATGGGCTTTCCTAGACACTGTGCTGCTAACACATTCACTCCCTTACCTGCAAAAGTAAGTTGAAGGATGAGCCGGAGCAGAAAAATTCAAGCAAGAAATACAAAGGACCTGCTACCCCCAGCAGGGCTCCCTGGAGACTCACAGAGCAGGTGGGCAACTAAAACTGTGCCCCTCCAGGTTATCTGTCCTCAACCGCTGAGGAAGCTAAGGCAGCTTAGCTTGCCAGACCCACAAGAAAGAAACAGGGATATGATGACAGGTCTCATTTGTGACAATAGTGACAATGGCTCCAGAGTGCTCACTCTGTGCGTACATGCTTTATGTGTCCCACACAGTTCTCACCAAGCCCTGTGGGGAAGGTCCTGCTACCACCCTCTCACCCACAGGTAAGGCAGCCAACGACAGCTCCTGGTGGGCCCGGGCCTGGCCAGAGTGAGGACTTGGACCCTGGTCTATACGCCTCCAGCGCCTACAGTCTCTATCACAACACACAAACTACTACCCTGAACTAAGACAACAACACCCATCTGAATAAAATTTAACTTGAGACAAAATCATTGCCAACAAGCAGATGAAAAGATGTCCAATGCCATTTATCATTAGAGAAATGCAAATAAAACCACAGTGAGAGAACCAATTCACAGCCACTAGGATGGCCGTAGTAAAAGAAAGACAAGGGTCAGGGAGGATGTGGACGAACTGGAACCCTCACTGGCTGCTGGTGTGTCCACTGGGGAAAAGAGTTTGGCAGTTCCTCAACAAGTTAAACAGAATCACCACAGGAGCCAGGAATTCCACTCCCAGGTATATGCCCAAAAGTGGAAACGAGCGTTCAAGCAAAAACCTGAACAGGAATGTTCACCAGCAGCACTATGGAAAATAGCCAACAGGTGGAAACGCGCGGTTACTTCATCAAGTAACGAATGCATACACAAAATGTGGTATATCCACACAATGCAATATGATTCAGCCAGGACAGAGAATGAAGTACTGATACATGCCTCCACACACATGAACCTTGAAAACATTAGGCTAATGAAAGCAGCCAGACACACACACATACACAAGCACCTATTGTATGATTCTAGTGTATGTGCTGCCGAAATGAGTACAAACGGGCCTCTTCTAGGGTATCAGAACAACTACAAACTCCAGGAGACAAGCAATTGCCTGCCTTTCTCTTTCTCTCTCTCTCTCTCTCTCTCTTTCTCTCTTTCTCTCTTTTTCTCTTTCTCTCAAGTCTTTCTCTTTCTTTCTTTCTTTTTTTTTTTTTACAGTGGTGCAAGAGAAATTTATTGAGAGTAAGAGCAAAGAAAGTACACTTCCAAGAGGTAAGTGGGCCTTGACCAAGAAGACATGGCTCAAAATGGTGAGCAATTGTCTTTCAGTGTCTCCACTTGTATGATTCTATTTCCATGAAGTATCCAGAACGAGCACACCTACAGAGACAGAAAGCAGACTGGTGGCTGCCAGGGGCTGGGGAGGAGGCAATGGAACTAGACGGTGGGGACAGCTGCACCACACTGTGAATGTTCTTAATGCCATGGAATTGCACACTTTGAAACAGCTATACTACTAGTAAGTTAAGGCCATGTGTATTTTACTACAATTTTTTAAAGGTAATCAATTCAAGGGCTCAAATACAAAAGTTCTTAGGTACAAATTAAACATCCTTATCCCAATTTAACTTTGATAAGCTCTTATTAAGCTAAAGTTGGCTTTCCTTTCTACCAGGACGGTGTTTCTCAGTGGGGGCCTGCCTTGAGAATCACCTGAGGATCTTTTAAATACATGGATTTCAGGATGCCAGGATAGCTCACTGGTTGAGCACTTGCCTCACAATTGCAAGGTCTAGAGTTCGATTTCCAGCCCCGGTAACCATATGCTGAACTATGGCACAGCTGGTAACCTCTAGGATGGCTTGGCAGTTAAGGTTCTCACTTCCCATTTCCATGTGGGAGGCCCCAGTTTGGTTCCTGCCTGGTGCAGCCCCCTATCCACCTGTGTGCAATGAAACTATGTCACAACTAATGATGTAAACTATGGAGAATGCTCTGAGCCCTCCCCCCTTCTGTCTGTCACCTTCTCTCAAACAATAAAAAAATCTTTAATAAAAAAAAAGAAAGGTGTTAATCACCTCCTTACTACACACTGACAGCTGCTGTCTGGGCACCACCTCTGAGCTGTTAGCAACTGCTGTGTTTAGCTCTCAGCCAGTTTTCAAGTCAAATTCTTCCCCTTGGCAGAAACTGACCTTGTCCCCATTAACAATTCACAGTTCTGTGCCACTTCTGGTCCACAGAGGTGGCTATCTTAAGTTTGAGACTAATGAGATTTCTTGGTTTTCTATGTTTGTATTTCATCTTCCAACTTCATGCATTTAAAGATTCATTTTATTGTTTGAGAGAAGGTAAGAGAGAGAGAAGGGGGAGGGCTCAGAGTAGTCTCCACAGTTGTACAACATTCGTTGTGACAGTTTTCATTCCACGCAGGTGGATATGGGGCTGTGCAGGGAAGGAAACAAACTGGGGGCCTCCCACATGGGAGGCAAGAACCTTCGCAGCCATCCTGGAGGTTTACCAATTATGCCACAGTTTAACATGTCTGGTTTGCACAGGCCAGGATCAGGATTCGATCCCCAGACCTAGCAGTTGCAAAACAAATGCTCGACCTGTTGAGCTATCTGGCATGCCCCATCTTTATGCATTTAAAATGCTGTTCATATTTAAAGCATGAACTCAAACATGCCATGTTGCCCAAAGACTGTGATTTCTGACCATCCCCACTTTGAAACCAGATTGCTAACATGTTTTCTTTTACATATATTAAAATCAGCCTTTAGGACGGACCAAATGAGATTTTCAAATGAGATTATAAAGGGTCTTTACATGAGTGGCAATTTTTAAATATATCCACAGTCTATGTTAACAGCACGCTTGACAAAAAACATGCTTATGCTGGTTCCATCTCTGAGCTTACTAACCCCCTTCCCTCCCCACCATGTTCCTCCCCAACTCTGTCTTTTCACAGCGTCTCCCTGTCCCTGGGTTCCTAACTGCCTGTCATCTCCTCCCTTTTCCACAACCAATTTCAAATAAGACTATGAATATCAAATAATATATTTATTGTTACAGTTACTGAGTGAGGTATTTTATTCTCTGCTTTTAAACACTGGTTATAATTTATTCATATAAAAATTCTTTTCTGCTTGTATGTAAGCCTTGGTTGATCTCTCTAGAGGAATCAGTGGCCTCTAAGATAAAAAGACTCTTGATTACTATTTAAATTAGGAGGAACACAGGGCATCCTCAGTGAGAATTTAAACTACTCTACTGTCATAATACAATTACTTCTTCTATTGCATGGCAATAAGGGCAGGAAGAAAAGCCTCTCACAGACCAAAGATCATTCAAACAGAACTCTTTACAAAAAAAAAAAAGGAAGGCCTTCCAGCAGTCTTACAGGGAGACATCTAGAGGACCCCTGCTCTCTGAAATCCCTAACCCCACGCACTGTCTATGATGCACCCCCTGCTCTGATAAGGACACCACCAAATGCCCCTGCGGGTGGTACTGCCCAGTTGAGAACGACTGGCCTGTACTGCATCCTACTGGGGTGCCCAGGGGAGGGCAGCTGATAAGGACCGGTAACACCTGCCAGTCACCCAACTGCTATAAGGTTTGCTGGTCTCCTGCCTGAGCACCTGACCCCACTGGTCAGACATCCCGGGGGGGAGGGGGGGGTGTCTCCAAACTGACTATATCACAAACTCCATTAATAAATTTTGAACCAGATTCAAGTGTGACCTGTCCAATAAAAGCCAGACTAATAAAAGTTTTTAAAATAACAAACTACAATACCATGCCTGCTGATTCTGGCTGGAAACTTGTGATCCATGATTCAGACAATATATTTGCTAGAAAAATCAGTTAAGTTGCTTTGTGGTGAGTAAAACTTACAAAAACGTTACAATGTTTCTTAAAGTCCTCACTTTAGCATCCTCAAGAGACTCTTAAATACAAATGCCTACAGAAGCCAGAGAGAGAAAGGGCCTGGGAATGAACCTCAAAAAATAAAGGGGGCCGTAGAGACTAACACCCAAGAGAGCAAGTAGGCAGTTTATTCCAAGAGAAGACAGAAATCCACATTTTTATGTGAAATCTCCCCAGTTTTTAATGTTGGTAATTCTTTCAACATTCAAAAATAAATAAGTGAATCTGCAGGCCAATGAAACCACTTCTTCAAGCTCAAGCTTGAAAGATGAGTACCAGGAAATGTTTGCCTCAAGATTAAGAGTTCCTCAAGTTACCTAACCATCGCGTGTGCTCCCTGGGATGAACGCAGAGACCCAGGGGTGCCAAAGAACTGGGACAAGTCCCAGAACTGCCTATAGCACACCAGGTTCCCAGAGACACATGGATGTGCCACACACAGTGAGCAACTACATCTGAGCCAGCCCCCGGCAGGGATGGGGGCAGCGTGTGCAAGTTCATGAGAGCAATGAACACATGTGAAGTCAACAGACTGAGCCAAGCCACAATCCTAATTAATGCCACGTTTGCAAGGGGGTGGCTAAACCCGTCCTATGTCAAGATCTGCACATAAACAAGTTACCCAGCCACATAAGCTAACACTTTGGTGGGCTCCACTGAATTCAAATTTGTGTATGACGTGGACATGGTCACACATGCTAATTTAATATTTCAGCATGAAATCATAATAAAGATGACCTTGGAGGAGGGGCCTAGGACTGGAAGAGGACATAAGGGGGGCTTCTGAAGGACAGGCAATGTCCTGTTTCTTATCTCAGTGGTGTCACACAGCTGTATTGTGCTAATTCATCCAGCTATGTACTCAGGGGAGAGAGAGAGAGAGAGAGAGAGAGAGAGAGAGAGAGAGAGAGAGAGAGAATGTGTGTGTGTGTGTGTGTGTGTGTGTTTATACCACAGTTGTCCAGGAAGTATCCAGCCATGTAGCCATTTCATTAAGGATTTTTTCTGGACAGTCCTCATAGATACTTTAAGTTACAAGTAAAAGGTAGAGATAGAGATATATCAAACTTCAAAAATGAAATTTCTATCAAACTTGCAAAACCCTTAAAACACTTCTAACAGATTCAAGCACTCAAACTAAGCAGGTCACTTCTTACGGTAGTTAAGTCACTCAACTACGCTGTTTATAAAGGGAAGGTTCCCTATAATCAATCATCCTTCTAGTCTTACCAGTCTTCAAGAAAAGAGAATATGCTTAATAAGATGGTTTCAAGGTCCATCCATGTTGCCACAAATGGCTGTATTTCATCTTTTCTTTTCACTGAGTAGTATTCCATTGTGTAAATGTACCACACCTTCTTTATCCAGTCATCTATCAGAGGACACTTTGGTTGATTCCATGAATTGGCCACTGTGAACAGTGCTGCGATGAACATTGGGGTACGATCTTATTAAGCAAAATAAGGCAGATTGAAAGAATCAAGAAACATATGACCTCACTTATTGATGGAATATAAAACTGAAAGTAACAAAGAAACAAAAAATCAGGGACATAGTCAATAGTTTAGTGGTTACCTGAGGGTAAGGTAAGTGGGGAGGGGGTGGGAAGGTAGGGGGGGAGTAGGGAAGGGGCATCCAATTTATAGGGATGGAAAGAGCTCTGATTCTGGGTGGTGAACACATAATGCAATGCACAGACAATTTAATATACAGTTGTACATCTACAAGCTATGGGATTGTTACCAACCAATGTCACACCAATAAATTTAACAATTAAAAAAAAAAAGAGGGAAAGCCAGGATGGCTCAGCGGGTTAAGCGCTCGCTTTGAAGCCCCAAGGACCAATGATCAAACCCCGGCTCCGGCCCAGGCGGACCCACATGCTGAACTGGGGTGTACTTCCCGAATACAGTGAGACCCCCAGTTCAGTTCAAAAAAAAAAATTGTAAAAAAAAAAAAGAAAAGAGAATATGCTTTGTGAGCTTTGTGTGATGAGAGGGATTCTTGAAAAGCTGAATGGAAACCACTGCTGGAATCTGAATTATACTGAGATACTATTTAAAGGGGACTTGACATTTGAAAGACTATTATAGCAGAAGAATAACCACAAAAGAACCTCTTCCCGTGCTGCTCCCCACCATCCACTATTGCACTGCTGATGGCAGAGGCAACCCAGCCAACCCGCTCAGTGAACATCCTCGCCTGCTCTGCTCCTGCTCTGCCCTGGGGCTGAAACCTCATCCTCTCATCAGATCAGCTCTCCTACTTTACTGAAATTATCAGCACCGTCTCACGTGAGGTGCACCTGCACCTTCACCTTCACCTTCACCTGCACCTTCACCTTCACCTTGGCCCATTTGTTACCACAGTTCCCTCCCTATCACCCCTTCATCCCCAAGGTCAGGTGTGCCTCTCCCCTGCCCCACCTACACATCTTCCTTTCTGTGTAACCTGATCCCAAACATGCAGGGCATCACGGAAAGCAGGCTTCCTGGGACCTTCCCTCCTCCCCTATCTCTGCATCTCTGTCTCTCTCCTTCAAACATGAGAGGTCTTCTCCCCCTGTAACATTGTCTCCTTAACCCTGTGGCTGCCCCTGCCACTGCTTCTCGGTTTCCCTTTCCTTCCCAGGGCCTTTCCTGGAATGCACAGTTGATATTCCTTGTCCACAGTTTCCCTTTGACAAGTCTGCACCCACGTGGGGGACCCTGGAGACTGTTTATGGCCACCTCTGCAGTTCCACAAACTGCTCCCAGATGAACAAATGCAGGCATATGCTATAAACCCACTTGTTAGATGATGGCACCTGCTTTCTCCATGAAACAACTGACTGAAAAAGAACTACAAATTTTAATAAAGCACCAAAAACGTAAGTCATCCCTCTAGGATCATTCACGAACGATCCAAGTTAATAAAATGCCAATTCAGCAAATACTCCTGCACCAGTAGAAAGTCTATACATCATGATGAGCAAATTACGATAGGAAAGAACATGATATAGGTGTCTGCACAACAGCCAAGAGTTTAAAAGGAAGTTCTGAACTGATGTAAAAGAGTTCCCTTTATAAATACTGCAAAACACAAATGCTTTGTTTTCATCGCACTGTCTGGCTCCAAAGCATAACTAATTCATATTGAAAGAACAGTGTCTGGAATCAGACAAAGTGAGGTTGAGTCTCCAATAATGCTGGGTTAATCAATTCTGTCCTCAGTGTTTCCGTCTATAAAACAGGGGAAAGAATACATACTTCATAGGATCAGTAGACAGGTTAAATGAGATAATGCGTGGAAAAGGCTCAATGTGGCTAAATATCAGAATCACCTGGGGCGCTGAAGAGAATGCTGACGCCCAGCCTCCACTCCGAGAGACCCTAACCTAATCTGTCTGGGTACAGACTGGAATTTTAAAACTTCCCGGTGATTCTAATCCACTGAACTAACACATAGCAAGCTTTCAAAAAATGCCAAGTATAAGCATAATTATTAATACAAAGATAACAATTCAGGGTTCTCTGTCTAAACAAGATTAGGCATATAAAAGAAATCAGGCTAAAGCAAGTGACTATTTTAAGAATCAGGACTCTAAAGTAGAAATAAGTTTGAGGGCAAATAAAAACAAACTTGCTTTTTTGTTCCTGCTCTTCTCAGCTAGTAAAATCAGGAAAATGTAGTTCCTATGTATAAATTAAGGATTTTATATCAAGTGATGTTCACAAAGATCAGTCCTGGTTAAACAGGAGGAACTACATGTAAATTGTTGATGTGAATTCCCAGGGCCTGCAGCTCTAACCAGCTGTTATAATAACCACCCAATAGGCCACTTTTGTGAAATATTTATACTCTAGTCTAAAAATGTATTTTTTACCCATTGAAATTTTCACTTGGCATTACAGATGCTAACTCTTGCTCTTTTCACTGCTGTTACTTTGTGAGATGTTTGAAACCTGGGGAAGCATTCCAGAAGGTTCTATGCAGTCAGGCCCTTCAAACTAGGGTCATTTTTCCTGCATGAAACAAACACTGCCCACAACACACACACACACACACACAACAACAACAACAATAAACAAGCTGAAAAATCTATACTGAAAAACAAAACTATGAAATAAACTTTAAACTTAAGTGGAAAGTTACCTCAGTGCTAAATTCAAAAGGGAAAGTTACATGATTCACAGCCCCAAGAAGAGAATCAATGGAAATTTAATTAGGAATTTTCATGATATGAAATTTTAAGGCCATTTCCTCTAATGTTTATAAACTTTCTCATCTATCTTCCACATAGCACAGATATACACATAATGAAACAAATAAACTGAACAAGTACTTATTTGACACCTGTTGTGATTCACCCAAAGACACTTTTTTTATAGTCTAAGAAGAGATTGAAATTGGGATGCATTTACAACCAACAGTATGCTGTAGTTTTAAGTGGCATTTTTTTTTTTCTTTAGGATTTTTCTTTCCCAGAGGTACAGAAAATAAATGGTCCATCATACTATCAACTGCATCTCAAGCTTCAATGAAATATTAGTAATAAGCAGTAGTATCACTATGTTCAAGGCCTTGCACAGGCAAGAACCTTAATAATCTAAATAGGGAGACAGGATATATGCATAAAAACTTAGATTAACAATAATAAAAATTAGCTCCTAAAGAGCAAATGGCTGTAGTGGACAGAAACTGCTAAAAGAATATGAAGCAGAGAGCATTCATGCAATTTAATTCAATCACAGTAGCGTCATGGAGTGTTGGAGCCATGATGCCTGAGAAGCTGGTGGTGCCGGAGAGCAGCAGGAAAGACCCCCACACAGTCCAGCCAGGACTCACTGTCACCAGACAAATGGCTCTGCCATCGCTTCATGCAAACAGTGATGAACTCCTACTACGTGCCAGAGACAGCATCAGATTTCTGGGATCCAGAAACACTATCCCTGATCCTGAGGTCCTCTTAGTCTGGTAGTAAAAACAGAATTAAAAAATAAGTCACTGTAAGAGTTTCAGTATGCGATGATGAGAAGTTCTGGAGATGGACAGCGGCAATGGCTCAGGTAAGGACAACGATGTGAATGTACTTAATGCCACTGAATTGGACACTTAAAACTTGTCATAGGGAAAGCTGGGATGGCTCAGCAGGTTAAGCGCTCGCTTTGAAGCCCCGGGGACCAAGGATCGAATCCCAGCCTCGGCCCATGTGGGCCCACATGCTGAACTGGGGAGTGCCCCCAGTTCAGTTCTTGCTGGGACCTATGCGGGAGGCTCCCAGCCCAGTTCCTGCCCTGCACAGCCCTGTGCCCACCTGTGGAGCGAAACTATATGGAAAACTAATGTCAACTATGGAGACTGCTCTGGGCCATCCCCCTTCTCTCTGTCTCTTTCTGTCTCTGTTTCTCTCTGTCAAAAATCAATAAATTTTTTTTTAAAACTTGTTATAGAGTAAATCTTGTGTTATGTATATTTACCACAATAACCAATCAATCAATCTATCACTAATATATGATGGGAACAGTCAGAATAGAGACAATGGATATAGTTAACACCACAAAGGAGGGTCAAGGAAAAGATGCTTAACAAAGGAGACAGCTTGGGCTGGGTGACAGCAGATGGAAAGTCCCAATAAAAGAGCCCTTTGTTTTTAAGGACCCCACCTTTTCACCCCCAGATCATATCATCAGTCCCCCAGAAAATGAGAGTTCTGGTCTGTTCACATCCCCGGTGTGGCCAAGATTCCCAATGCCAAACCCCTCTGACTCCTGGGCTCTGACTCTTTAAAGGCACCTAGAGTAGTGACCCCTTTATGGGTAAACACCTGCTCACAATGAAATGAAACAGAACATAACCAGACAACAAGGCTGGAAAAACAACAGTCCCAGCCAGATACTCTCTTTCTGGAAAACTGCTGAATTATACAAACTATAAATCTATTTCTAAAAGTCCACCACAGAGGGTATATTTTGGAATAGGTATTCTGGAATGCATCTGGTTTACACACACAGGATTTTTCTTTAAAAGTCTATCCTTTTTGATCCAGCTATTCTCCATCTATAAACACATCCTAACCAGAAGCTCAACGATCTATATACAAAGTTTCATCATAGTGTTGTATACAATGGCAAGAATGAGTACCAATAAAAATGCCAAACAGGGGAAGCCGGGATGGCTCAGTGGGTTGGGCGCTCACTTTGCAGCGCCGGGGACCGGGGATCGAGTCCCGGCCCCGGCCCGTGCGGAACCGTGTGCTGGGCTGGGAGCTCCCCCAGTTCGGTTCTCTCTCTGTCTCTGTATCTCTCTCTCTGTCAAAAATAAAAATAAATAAATAAAAATATATTTTTTAAAAAATGCCAAACAATTAAAGATTTATTTTTATTGTTTTTGATAGAAAGAGAGAGAGAGAGAGAGAGAGAGAGAGAGAGAGAGAGAGAGAGAAGGGGGAGGGCACAGAACAGTCTCCATAGTTGCACATCATTGGTTTTTCCACATAGTTTCATTCCACAGGTGGGCGCGGGGCTGCACAGGGCAGGAACTGGGCCGGGGTCTCACCCCAGTGAGAACTAAACTCGGGGCACTCCCCAGTTCAGCATATGGGTCCGCACGGGCCGGGGCCAGGATTCAATCCTCGGTCCCCAGGGCTGCAAAGTGAGAGCTTAACCAACTGAGCCATCCCGGCTTCCCCCAAACAATTAAAGAATGGCTTGAAAAGTTCTGCTCTACAAAGGATACAATGCATCTATCAAAAAAGGTTTTAGAGAATATTATAGCATGGAAAATGTTTATAGAAAAATGAAAATTGCAAGATACAAAATTATATAGACAGTATGATCCCATTTTTTGAAAAAGTCATCTGTTATAGGTACATATGTGTACATTTTTAAAGACTAGAAAGATGCACATTAAACTGTTTACAAAATAGTTATTGTTAGATAGAAATGCAGATGTTTATTTTCTTTTAAATATATTTATGTGTTTTCCAAAGTATCTGTAGGTGAGTATTCTGTATAATCAGAGACAAATAAATCTTTCTTGTCCCAACAGAGAAAAAAATGAAATGCAGGGAACCTGGACATCGATGGTATTTAGTTTTAATCGACAGCAAATCAGCTACAGGGGTTTAAGAAGATGAAATTTTGAGATTCAACCACATGGAGGTGACTGACTAAGATCTTCAAGGAAGAAGAGAGGGTATGAAAAGGAGTTCTTGAGCTATGATTCAGGCAAGAGGCTTACAAGTCCAGGTTACTGAACTCATCAAGCCGTTATTTATTCTGGTTCAGTCATTCATAGAATCATTCCTTCCTTCAAGCATACATTTAAGGACTCAACAAATGTTTACTGAGTGCCAGGCATGGTGCTAGGTGGTGAGAATACAAGTGGAATAACATACCATCTCTACCCTCAAGAAGCTTCCAATCTCATTAGAAAATAATTACAGCACAGAGGGGGTTAGTGCTTTAATTGGCATGCATGTGGACAAATGGCATCGAAATCATTCTGGAATTTCTGGACGGCTTCCTAGAAGAAATGATGTCTGAGCTGAGATTTTTTTTAAGGTGGAGTAGAACCAGGCAAATAAGGAGAAGCAGCATTCCAAGCAGAAGTAACAGCATAGGCACAGCAAGTGCAAAGGCCCAGAGGCATATAAGAACTCGCATGGTTCCCCTTATGGGGAAGACCCATATGGCCAGAGCAGTGGAGGGAGGAGAGGCTGGAAGTGAGGCAGGAAAGTAGGAGAAAAGCTGCTCCACTAATCCAGGCATATCAAGGAAAATGAAGACTGAACAATCCAGAGACACTGCTATGTATGGCACCACACTGCCCTTCTGATCAAACAAATTTACTGAACACCTACAAAGAACAGAGCCAGAGGCCTAAGGAAAAGAGCGCAAGCAGACACCCAAAGTCAAATTATACAAGTAAATCTAGCCAACTACTTTGTTAGATCATGTAACTCTGGACCCAATTCATATCCCATAACAACTGCTGTCTCTTCTTCTCTCTGTCACTTCTCTATTCTCTCACCTTTATTCACCCTCTACTCGGCAGCCTTCCCTCCTCTGCTCATTTTCTCTCCAAGTACCCACACTTTGCTATGGGCATGTACGCATGAGTTTGTCTGCATTTCCACGTATATATATACCTACAGGAGCATCTCTGTACACACTGCTATTAACCTGTACACTTGTACACATGGTGCTTCTTGATGTGCTCATATGTCTTTGCATATTTTGTACTTGTGAAAATGTCTATTAATACACATTTCTGTCTTTCCTCATCATTGCATGAACATCTTCTTCTGTGATTATACATTTGAGTGCATGTGTGTGTATCAAGGCGAAAAAATGTGCTGTGCATAAGTGGGCATGTGACTCACAAATACAGGCCAGGGGAGTGAACATCTGGGGGTTCAGCCTGCCTAGTAACCACTCCTCCAGTCTTGCTTTGGAGAACACTCCCTCCACAATGGCTCCTGATCTAGGTATATCTGTCACCCAAGATGCCCATTCTCTCCTGGCCATGGAGTGGGCACCTATCCCAAGCCCCAGGCTCTGTCCCCAGAATTTGAATCTTGACAGAATTTTTAAAAGGCTGAAATTCATCCTGTGGGCTATGCCCTGAAGGAATAGTCTTCTGGCCCCTACAGCCTGGATCCTAAAGGTGCAGGCCCTGGGGCATCTTGTCAGGGCCATAGAAGTAGAAATTGACATATGCATGAATATTTATAACTTCCCAGCTGTAAAGTTCTATGACTCAGGAACTATTTTTCAATCTGTCACATACTTGCCATGGTAACGGTTTTGCCTGGGTTGTATTTAAAACTGAATCTCTCTCCCCAGTTCAGTTTATTGCTGCCCCACTGTTCCAAATCAGCTACTCTTCCTCTCCCGGACCCAGACAGGAAAAGCCTCTGTGTAGCAACCCCTTAAGAACGTGGACAGCAGACACTTCTGGATCACTCAGCAATAATCCGATGCAATCCAAACAGCCTGAAATGCCTCAGAAACTGTTCCCGTCCAGGTCGGCATACAAGTTACGCTATCAGAGAAATACAGATTTGTTTGTGTACTATGGCCAAAAGTTCTAATGCATATGTTTTAAAGATTTATTTTATTGTTTTGAGAGAAGGTGAGAAAGAGAGAGAGAAAGAAGGGGGGTAAGCCCAAAGCAGCCTCCATAGTTGTGTATCATTAGTTGTGACATCGTTTCATTCCACACAGGTGGATGTGGGGCTGTGAGGGGTGGGATCAAACTGGGGGCCTCCCACATAGGAGGTGAGACCCTTCACTGCCATCCCAGCAGTTACCAGTTGCACTGCAGTTCAACATATGGGTCTGCACAAGCCTGGGCCAGGATTCAATTCCCAGGCAAGTGCTCAATCTGCTGAGCTATCCTGGCATCTCTGTATAATGCACAGTTTTTAAACAATCTCAGTAAAACTATAAAAACCTGGTTTATATTCTTTCCCTCTTAGCAATTAACCAACCATCAAAACTAAAAGACTACCACAAATCATGGCCATAACAACTAGAAAAAGTACCATTTACTCATTCATTCATTCACTCATTCATCTACTAGTACAAGACACTGTTTGGGGCACTGTGGAATAAAAAGATGACTCTTAACGGATTTCCCACTGTGGGAAAAAGGGAGTCGGGGTTTACAGTGGAAAGGCCCAACTGCACAGAGCAAATTTCCCACAAAAAGCCTGCAATTAGAACCCAGATTTTATAAACAAAGTATAATCCTTTAGATCTCTATGAACCCTGATATTGGTTATCCATTATTTTAGCATAAAATATAGCTTGAAAGTTTGGTTGCAAAATAAGATTTAAAGTTAAATCAGAGACACTATCTTTTCTATATTAGAAGATCCATTAACAAATCTCTTTATAAACGTATATAAATTTTACTGTCAAATAGTTGTAACTTGGTAAATTCCTAAGAGCTGAACTTGTGGGTCAAGGAATATGAGGTCAACCTCACTTGTGATGGTCACAGAAGCAATACTTAGGGAGCTGGACAACTGAATCGAATATGATCCTTTTTTAAACACTGGTTTCAAGGACTAACAATTTTCAACTCCAGATGTCGTGGCCATGGTTGTATTGGGTCACATCTCAGGACTAGAGGGCAAAGAAAGAGAAGACTGCTGGTCCCTTGACATGGATAAGATCTGGTCTGTTTAAAGCCTTCACTGACATCACAAATGTTAATCCAAGATAAAGTGAATCAAAGCAGGGATTAGATATCCCAACTTCAATTGGTCAAAGGCTGACTGGGCCACTGAGGTCCAGAAGAAACAAAATTCGGTGTGTGGAGCTCTGTGGCTTAGAAATAGTGCAAATGATGTGTCACAATTACACACTAAAATGTTTCCAACACCAGCAATGGGCTGAGCCTCCCAGACACTCCAGGCTGGAGCCCAAGCTGCAATGACAGGCACTTCACAGGAGTGTATTTGGAGCCTTCTGTATTGAGTGTGCCTTTCTCAAGAAATGCTTTCTAAGGCACTCTGTGTAGGACTAGAAAGGCATGTGGCGGTGCTTTCTGGATTTTTTAAAGAGATCGAGTATTATGAAGATATGCTCCTATGACTCAAAGTCTGAAAAAATGTAAGTGATGAGTGCTGGGAAACTGCAGGATCACTGGAGACTCCACACAATACAGGCAGTTGAAAGAGTTGGATGGGACACAAAATGCTGTCTCTTCTTCAACACCAGTGGTTCTGTGGACAAACAGGCCCCTTGCAGGCCATCAGCATGGCCTGAAGAGCAGAAACCATCTGACCCTCACTTTGATCTGGGTGACAGTCAATGCCCAGGACTATTATCCCACCAAAAGAGTGCAGTGTCCCCTGGAGGCACAGTGAGTGGATAAAATCCATTTTAAGTGGTCCCAGGGGCAGTCTCAATACCTGACGTTTGGCACTTGAAGGGTCCCTTGAACAGGTTCCCAATTAAAGGTCAAAACACATTTGTAGGGTCAGTGCAGGGGAGCATTTAGCACTCTTCTTTTCAAGTCTATGATGAAAATGCTGCTTTTTGAGAGCTACCTGGGAAATCTTACGAGACTGGGGCAATCAATCATAGCAGCTGGGTAGAAAACAGATCTCTCAGACTTGGATCACGGGCTGAAAGTGCTACTCTGGGATCAGCCCGGTGACAAACCCTGACAGGTCCAAGAGAGGGTGCTGCTGCACATAGATGGTCCTCACTCACCTCCTTGGGCCCTCAAGCACCCAACAATCCCTTTAGAGCTTTCTGCTCTACTCCTGCTACGATGCAGATACTGCAATTAGAAACCACTTTTTTCACGAAGCCTAACCTGTCCTGCCCCATTGCACTTAGTGATGACCATACCACCTTTAAAAAGAAAAAAGAGGTTATCCGACATTAACTTTCAAAAGTATCATCCTCTCACCCCTCACCTGCACCCATCCACACTTGTACCCATCACTCCTTTCTTCCCATTGTCTCAGTGGAAGAGGCACCATGCTTCCCGTCAAAGGATGCCCTAGAGTTTGAACCCATTCTCTTCCAGTTATATGAGCTATGTGACCTAACACAAGTTACTTCATCTCCTTGTGTATCGGTTTCCTCATCTGTAAAATGGAGTTAATAATTGTATCTGACAGGGTTATTGTCAAGATTAAGTAAATTAATTCATGTTGAGTGCCTAGAAGAACACCTGGCATGTGGTAAGTGTACATTAAAGGTTACTTAGCTGTTATAATGCCTATTGTTATTACCATTTATTCCTGTCTCCTCTGAGAACTTGCTCCAGTAATTATACCTTTCTCTCCATTATCTTCAATCATTTTGTGCTGTGGTAAATAATCTCCAAAGATGGTCACCCTCAATTCATAAGCATATGCTCTTCTACCCACCAATGGGTAGCTCCTATTCCCTCCCACCCCTTGAATTTGGGCTGGCCTTGTGACTTGCTCTGACCAACAGAATGAAGTAGAGGCAAGATTCTGGTTCCTACTTCAGAGAACTTTTGAGCCCAGGATCTTAAGAGAACTGGCAGTTTCTGTTTTATCCCCCTTGAAGCCTGTAGCCAAATATG
This sequence comes from Craseonycteris thonglongyai, assembly GCA_004027555.1. Classification (NCBI taxonomy): domain Eukaryota; kingdom Metazoa; phylum Chordata; class Mammalia; order Chiroptera; family Craseonycteridae; genus Craseonycteris; species Craseonycteris thonglongyai. Next base: position 4,222 of record PVKE010004976.1, on the reverse strand, counting down.
AAGTCCTACAACCCCTAGACCACTATTCTTTGAGGAAGACAATAACATGGGAAGAGAGAAGGAGGGTATGTGGAAGAGTACCAAGATACTAGACTAGATACATGAATGAAACCCTCTTGGGACTTTCCAACCCAGTCCCAGTATCAACCACATACAGCCAAGTGAGTGACCTCAGATGAGGCTACGTGGAGCAGAAGACTCTCCCATTTGAGCCCTGTCCAAATTCTTGACCCACAGAATCATGAGAAACAATATATCATTATTGTTTTAAGCCATTCCTTTTTGGGGTGATTTGTCATACAGCAATAGATAACTAAAACAATACTCCCCTTCAGCACTAAAAGAATGCTCTATCTTATGTCCCATCTTAAAACAAAATCTCCCACACAGTTCTTGGATCCTACATCTACCACCAGTTACTGCCTTCTTTATATAACCACAGCAGTCCTCTATTATAGCACTTAGCTCACTGTTGGACAGTTATTTACACATAAGACTTCTTCTACTTGACTGAGTTCCCTGAAGGCCATGACTGACTGTGTCCCAACATTTAGCATGACACTCAGCTCATGGCAATGAGTGCTCACAAAAATGTAAGCGAGAATGAACAAGACCACCATATAACTGGACTACCTGCAGGCATGCATTCTGGCACGAGAAAACCCAAGACAAGATGGAAGAAGAAAACATGGGATCCAGGTAAGCAAAAGTTCCAGCCGAAATTCAAAAGGTGCAGGAAAGAAATAAAGAGAAAGATCAGCATGGTGGAGTCATTGAGATTTGGAGGTTGTTTCTGCAACACAACTACGTACCGTAGTTTATCCTGATAAAATACATTTTCTACAGTATATGCTATTTTCCATGGGGAGCCAAACCATGAATTGGAAGAGGGAGAAAAAGAACTTGAAGGTTGCCAATGAATAAACTCAATATAAACTGTGATGAAAAACTATAGAGGGGAAGCCGGGATGGCGCAGTGGGTTAGGTGCTCACTTTGCAGTGCCGGGGACTGAGGATCGAATCCTGGCCCCGGCCTGTGCGGGCCCATATGCTGAGCTGGGGAGTGCCCCCAGTTCAGTTCTCACCTGGGCGAGACCCCAGCTCAGTTCCTGCCCTGTGCAGCCCCCACCCACTTGTGGAATGAAACTATGAGGAAAAATCAATGATGTGCAACTATGGAGACTGTTCTGGGCCCTCCCCCTTCTCTCTGTCTCTGACTCTGTATCTCTCTCTCTCTCTCTCTCTGTCAAAAACAATAAATAAATCTTTAAAAAAGAAAAGAAAAGAAAAGAAAAACTATAGAACAGTTTCAGGCCTAAGATTTCTGGAAATTATTTAGAAAGTTAAAGTTTAACACCAGATCCAGGCAAGAATTCAAGGCGCTGGAAAAGCCGAGTTAGCTCAGCAGGTTAAGCACTCACTTTGTAGCCCTGGGGACCAAGGATCAAATCCCGGCCCATGCGGACCCATATGCTGCACTGGGGTGTGCTTCCCATGCAAGAGGGCCCTGCATCAGTTCTCGCCCCCCAGTTCAGCCCCTGGCTCGAGAGGGTGCACCTCTCATGTGGGAGGCCCCCAACCCAGTTCCCAACCTGCGTGGCCCCTACCCATTTGTGTGGAACAAAACCATGTTGAAAACTGATGACGTACAACTGTGAAGACTGCTCTGGGCCCTCCCCCTTCTCTCTGTCTCTCTCTGTCTCTGTCTCTGCCTCTGTCTCTGTCAAAAACAATAAAATAAATCTTAAAAAAAAAAAGGATTCAAGGTGTTAATACACTGTGTTTTGTGGAGAACAAAAAAGGCTCAAGGGGCAAATAAAACAATGGAAGCAGGACAACTTGGTGCACTGGTAAGGTTTTGAACAAAGAATTTAAGACACTGACTTCCTCCCACCAAAATTTCAAAGTCAATGAGAAATTGATTTTAAACCAGCAGTATACACCAATTTATTAACAAAGAGGATGCATTACAACCACAGGAAACAAACTTTGCTGTCAGAAACAAACCACAGGAAAATAATACAGTCAAAACAAAGTAGAAATCTTATCAAAACCACAAGGATATGATCGGGACATGATAAGAGAGGAAATACAGTTAAGGAAATTTGGTATTAAGAAAAATATTATCTTCTGTGCTGGAGGATATGGAATATAGACCCATAATATAAATGTTACCTTTCCAAAATTTATTTTTAAATTTTGAATCTGGGAATGTTGGGATAGCTCAGCTGGTTGAGTGCTCATCTTGCAGACCTGGGGTTCGAGGATCAAATCCCAGCCCCGGCCCGTGTGGACCCATATGCTGAACAGTGGTGTGCTTCCCATGTGGGAGGCTCCCAGTTCGGTTCTCACCAGGTCAAGCTCCATGCAGGAGGCCCCCGGCCCAGTTCCTGCCCTGCACAGCCCCTTACCTACCTGTGGAATGAAACTATGTGGAAAAACCAAAGATGTGCAACTATGGAGACTGCTCTGGGCCCTCCCCTTTCTCTGTCTCCCTTGACCCCGTCAAAAACAATAAAAATAAATCTTTAAAAAAAAAAAATGAATCCGCTGAAAGAAAACAAAATGGCACCTCCACACAATCCTTTCGCTTTCCAAAGCAAGCTTCCTTCACTTTTCTTCACCAGTATTTGGTGAGCACCTTCAATGCACAGGGCCTTTGGGCATGCTTTCTGACCAGGCCGGAGGCTGCCCAGGGGCCACAGATGGCTCTACTGCAGCTCTCTATCCACAGAGTTCACACCAGCAAGCAAGCAAAGCCTGTGAGTGGGCATTTCAATGGTATATCATATAGTCATTCTCTAACATGGACCCAGAGCAAAGCAAACCCTGGCTGGGGGTGTACATCCCCACCTCCCAGGGCTACAATGATTCCTACGAGCTGTGTGACCTTGAGCAAGTTAGTGACCCTCTCTAATCTTTATTTGCCTCATCTGTAAAATGGAGGTACCAATAGTGCCTACTTGGTAGAGTTGTTGTATAGATTCAACAGATACACTGTGCCTAACACAATGTTTGCACATGGCTGGCACACTGTGATGGTTGGATAATCATTCCCAGGTCAGCCCTGAGATTTCTGGAGAGGACCAGAGAAAGGAACGCAAAGGAGGCCTCAATGCCAATTAACAATCAAAGAAATGCAACTTTAAAGGAGGTATTTTTTTTATCTATGAGTTTGGCAAAGATAATGAAGATCGATAATAGTCTGCATTATAGAGGGTAGACGCAAAACTGGCACTCTGATTCATTGCTAGAGAGAATATTGATTGCTTCAACTTTCTAGAGAGCAATTTGGCAATATATATCAAAATTGAATATATGAATACTGTCTGGTCCAGCAATTCTATTTCTGTAAATTTATCTTAGGAAAATAATTGGAAAAGTGTTTAAAGACAGATGTATAAAGATGCTCATTGCAGTTTTTTTATCACAGCAAAAGTTAAAAGCAATAGTACTATCTACCAACAGGGATCCGGTTAAATGAAGTATAGAATATCCATAGCACAGAGTAAAATCATGATGTGTATCTATATTTCCTGTCAACATAAAGTGTGAAGTGAAAAAAAAAAGCAAGTCAGCAAAAACACATAAAATATGATACCTTTACTTCATGTGTACGTCCATGTGCTTATAATGGGGGCTGGGGGAGCAGGGTGAAAGGAGCAAGACCAACATGCCACAGCGGTTCTCTGAGGGGTGGGGCGGGGTGGCCTCCACTTTCTGACTTACATCTTTGTGTACCATCTGAATTAATTTGATGTGCAATAAATTTTACATTTTAAGCCTCATCACATTACTCCTTTGCTCTAAACCCTCCAACTGCTTCCATTACCTGGAGTAACGCCAAAGTCCTTCTGATGGCCTAGGAAGCTGCACCCCCAGCACCCACTTCCTCTCGCTCCTGAGCTCCTGCCACCCCCGCACCCTCCAACTCCCTGCACTCCCCTCTGCTTTGGGCGCACTGGCCTCCTCCTCATTCTCTATGCCAGGCGCACTCCAGCCTTCACACCCCTGACTTCATCTGTGGGGAACACTGTCCCCCAGCCCCCTCTTGCCACCTTCAAATCTCTGATTAAATGTCACTGTTATGGGTGGAACCAGGTCCCCCCAAAATTCCTAAATGGAAGTCCTAACCCCAGTACCTTATTTGGAAACAGAGTCACTGCAGATGGAAGTAGTAAAGATAAAGCCAGACTGGAGTAGGATGGACCCTCCTTATAAA
>PVKE010004975.1:0-61470 GCA_004027555.1 Craseonycteris thonglongyai | reverse complement strand
GGCCCTCCCTCACCTGGCTCTCCCTCACCTGGCTCTCCCTCACCTGGCCACCCCCCTCACCTGGCTGCTTCCCTCAATTGGCTCTCCTTCACCAGGATCTCCTTCACATGGTTCTCCCTCACCTGGCTCCCCCTCACCTGGCTTGGCCATGCTCTTGCGCACAGCGATGGGGTCCTTCCTCTTCCACTTCTGCAGCTCCTCCTGCATCTTGTCGATCTTGGCTGGATTGAGGGCCCACAGGCAGCCCTTGCGAGAGGAACTTCCTGATTTGTTCTCTACCTTCTCGAAGCATTTGTTGAGAGAGAGGTTATGGCGGACAGAATTCTTCCAGCCATCAGGGGCCGTCTGCCAGAGCAGAGCAAGACAGGGCTTCAGGCTAGGATGCGGCAGCCAGAACCGGCTCCAGGTCTGGCTCCAGAAAACCACTCTGCACAGAACTGCGGCCCGTTCTGGGCCTTGTCCTCCTCAGCACCCGCCTGTACTTGGTACCCTTCAGAGGTTGGGGAGGGTGGGCAGGAACCTTACCCACCAGTTATTTTCACCTAAAATCTGCCTGCACCCTCCCGTAGCCCTGGCTGACTCTTCAGAGGACTGTCTCGAGGAGATTCGTAAAGGGAGGGCTGGTGGGCGCTACAGAGGCTTTGGCGTCTCCCCCATCTCTCTCTTTTTTGGCTCCTGGGGCCCCTAGGTCTTCAGGCCTGTGTTTGGAACCCTTTGTGGAAAGGGAACTCGCTGCCCTGAGGTCTCTGGTGCCAACTTTGGAGAGGGAATGAGGGGCAGTGATGATGTTCTCCGCGGCCAGCCTCATTCCGCTGGGGCCAGTGTGGGAGAACAGAAAGGTGGGTGAGATGGGTGAGTGAGTGGGTGTGTGCACATGTTGCACATATGTTTGTGTGTTTATCTGGGTTTTGGTGACAGGGCGAGAGAGAGAGCAAGCATGTGGCTGTGTGTGTGAGCATGCACATGTTTCTAAGTGTGCCTCCCTGGTGTGAGCTCGTCTCCTAGGAATGAGTCTGTGAATTCCTCTGGATGTGAGCACATGTGTGTCCCTAAGGATGAGTATGTGTGAGAAAGTCTCTCTGGGTGTGTGTGGATCTCCATGGTTGTATGAATGTGTGGGTGTGAATGTTCACATGAGTGTGTGTGCCCAGGGAGCGTGCCCTGGTGGGGGGAGGCCAGTCCTCAGGCGGGGAATGCTCGTGCCAACAGAATAAATACCCATTAGGAGGCCTGGCCATGCCACCGGTCCAGTAATTGTGCCCAGGGAGGGTTGTAAAAATCATTAGGCTGACTCAGTGGGGTGAGAGGCGGTGGCGGGGGTGCCAGTAGGCACCCTGAGTCTCCCCACCTCCAGCTCTGTTCCAGCCTCTGGGACAGTTCTGGGCCCAATGGGGGCTCACTGTGGGCTGAGCTCCTGCTCTGGCCAGTGGGACCCCTTCACCCTCATGCCCTGGCCCCTCCCCCTTTCAGCTTGAAGTTTCTGCTGAACGAGGGGTGGCCACTCCTTCCTTCTCGGCTCACTTGCCCCGGGGAGCAGCCAGGCTGAATCACTCCCCACGGAACTGGGCCCTGATGCCAGAGTGACTGCACGTTGCTGGCAGAAGCTCTTGGAGTCTTTCTCAAGGGCAGCTGGCCTGGGGCAGGGGGCTGGTTGCGAGGTACCCCCCCACCCCCCCAGCCCAAGGCTCCCAGGATCATGAGAAAGAATTCGAGAGCTGCTAGACTAGCCAGCTAGGGATTCACCTTCAAATCCCATGACAATCCCTCCTAAAAGTCAAGGCTATGTCACCGATAGGCAGTTAATGGGCATTGGGCCCTTTTATAGCCCCATAAATCTATGACTTCAGGATGTCAGGGCAGCCCACACCCCAGCCACTTCCTGTTTGGAAGAAGGATGGTCAGCACTAGCAATTATGTCCAGTGGCTGGACACTTCCCCAGCCCCACATTCCTGACTCGTGGGGCTACAGGATACCCACCTCAGCTACCTTGGGCATGAGGGCTGCTCACCCCACAGTCCACTCTGTCCATACCCAGAAAACTGGTCTTCCAATGGGGAGTGAGTAATAGAGAGGGCAGGGAATCTTTGAACGAATTCCTCAGGTGGGTCAGAGAGCAAGTGTCTAAGTTGGAAGGAATCTATGTGCCAACTGGTACAACCTGACTGTTTTACAGATTGGGAAACTGAGGTCCAGAGAAGAAAGGGCCTAGCCCTGGATCGTACAAGGAGGCAGTGATAGACCCTAGACTCCAGCTCTGTCCCCTACTTCAGGGCCCTGCCCAGGTCACCGCATAGGGCTGGCTTCCCGATCTGAGGCCCTTCCCATCCTCACAGATGCTTTCTCTCTGAAGTCAAATGTAAACTTGGGAGTGAGGGAGTGAGGCAACTGCTAAGAACAACAACTAGAACCAAAAAAAAAAAAAAAAAAAGCTGTTAGACCTCTTCACTGTTCAGCCCCATAAAACAGGTATTACACGGCTCCCAGGAAAAATAAGCAAGCCAGGAAGATGAGAGGCAGGGAGGGGCTGGAGACCAGGCCAGGAGTTAGCAGAGAGGACAGGCCGAGAAGCGGGGGGCAGAGCCCTCACGTCCCTCTTTCTGGCTGGTCCCTTAAAGCCCTAGAGGACCCTCCAAAGGTTTTAGGGGTGAGAGAGTTGGGCTCCTTGACCTGCTGAAGTTTAGGGGAAGCCTTGGATACCAGCTTTGATGCTTCTTGAATCCCAAAGACAACTTTCCCCGCCTCTTCTCCCATCCAGGACCTTTGGTAGATGATCATACTTTTCCACTCCTGGCCAGACCACTCTGGCCATCTTGCCCACTCCTCACCTGATGGCAGCTCGGCAAGTACAAGCTTGGAAAATCAGCCTCAAATTGTCCCCAGGCAGGACACTTGGGAAGATGTGGGGCTGGGGATCACCCGCTGGCAGGTGGAACTGAGTTGTGGATTACCTGGGCCTCAGCTCCCTCCCTCTGCCTGGGTAGCAGATGAGAGTGTATCCATCAGGGTGCGGGCCTCCTCACACAAGTTCTGGTCTCCCCTGCACCCACCCTAGGAGAAGCAGTCTCTGCTGCAGGGTCTGGGGGGGATGCAGAGAAGGGCAGTGGGTGGTGTATGAAGCCAAACAGCTTGAGCCAGCAACTGGTCCCACCTGCTGAGTGACCTTGAGAAGATGGATCACCCTCTCTGATGAGTTTGCTCATCTGGGAAAGGAGGGCACCTGTCCCGCCTCTTGGGAGGTAGTCCAGTAGAGCTCCCAAAGCCCCTTCTGTGGATGACCGGAAATAGATCCTACATAGGGGAAGGTCAGGGGAGCCAGCCAGTTCCCTCGGATCCTCCGAGACCATGAAGCCAACACCCGCGTTCTGGCGGGACTGCAGCTGAGCCTGCCGCCACTGAGGCAGATCCTAATCTGTCCTTGGAAGGCCATGGGCTCTGTGGTCCCAGCATCTATGTCACCTTAGCTGGCCAGCTTCTACACAAATTCCTCCAGCTCTGAGGCATCCTGGGGGCAGGCATGGAGAAAGTCTCTCGTTTCTTTCCAAGCTCTCCCTCCCCACTTGGGGTAGGTGGATGCTCCTTGGCACCTAATATGACTGACAGATCTACCTTCTGCCAGCATAAGGTCTGACCCCAGCCTGCTGTGTAACTTTGGGCGAATGGCTTGAGCTCTCTGTTTCTCCCACAGAACACCCTCCTTAAGTGAATACAAGAAGCAGACAGGGGCAAAAGCCTCTCCTGACTTTCCGTCTAACTCTTCTCCCATCTCCCACCGGAATCCTCTAGCTCCAGAGAGAGGCCTGGTTTGCCCAGGACGTAGGGGTGGAGGAGTAGGAGCAGATCTGGGCCTCACCTTGAAGTAAGGGAAGTGCTCCGTCATGAAATTGTAGATCTCGCTGACAGGAAGGCTCCCAGTTTTACTGTTCTTCAGGGCCATGAAGATGAGGATGCTGAAGGTAGAGAAAGCCCTGAGAGTTTGAATCTCGGATCAGACTCGGAGTCTCCCCCTAACACCCCTGCCCCAGTGGGAGAGGTCAAGGAGAAATAACCTGCTGCAGAATAAATGGGTGAGAGGCTCTATGAGGTCCTAAGGAGAAGGGTCAAAAAAGTGTCCATTGAAATCAAGAATTACAAATATAGGAGGATTTTGTGACATCTGAGAGTCTTGGTTTGCCATCCCGGCTTAGCCATTCACTAACTGTGTGACCTAGGGTGAGTGCCCTAACCTCTCTGAGCCTCAGTTTCCTCAACTTTGAAGTGAAGAAAGTAATAGCTACCTCAGAGTTATGAGGATTAAGTATGAAGCCTAGCATATAGACGGCACTTATTAAATGGAAGCTGTCATTACTCATCAGCCCTCAGCCAACTGCATAAATATTGGATAGTAAGGGAGGAAATCAAGGTTTCTTGAGTGTCTACAATATGCCAGGTAGATTTTCTCAGTTAATCCTTTCAAAGGCTTGAATATTGCCATTTTTCTCCCACCTCCACCCCTTTTTTTTTAACAGATCATAAACAGAGGCTCAGAGAGATGAAATAACTGGCCCGAGCTTTCATAGCTAGTGAATTCCAGAGCCTAGATTTGAACCCAGTTCTGCTGGACTCCCAGGATTGTATGTGCCTCCTACAAACCCTGCTTGGTGTTTAAATCTCTTTTCCTTCCCCTGATCTCACACTGGCTGCTGACCTGACCCCATGTGGGGCCTGGCATACAGGGCAAGTGTCACCGTGGGTTAGAGGAAGGAACGTTCATGGGCTGGGTGCTGCTGGCCTGGCACTTAAAGCCCAGCCCCAGAGAAGGAACACCGATTTGGCAGATGCCGGATAACTGAGTCGCATCTGCCGTCCTCATCTCTCACTTATTTCCAGTAGAGCTTTGGGGTTGGGGCTTCTCTCTGTATCTGGGGAGGGTGTGTAGAGGGAGCAAGCCACAGACAGCTTCCCAGGGTTAGATGAGGTCCCCGGGGTCTAGTCTGTACTCCGGTCTCCTCTCCAGCATCTTCCAGAAGCCCACTGGCTATGACTCCCTCTTGCCACCATCACCCTCCCACCAGGAGGGTTCCATGCATCAGTGTCCCCAGGGGTCCTCTCAGCCCTCCTCCTTCCACCCCAGGGAGCTGGGAGACGTACCTGTAGGAGTAGATGGGTTTGGGGAAGAGGGGCTGATGCCCATCGGTGCTGGCCTGGGGTGCAATCCGCTGGTACGGATAGTGGGATCCCAGGTAGGGTACGGGGTAGCTGCCACCACCTGGTGGGTACTGCAGAGGTCAAAGGGGCAGACGGGTTGCCATGGGAGCCAGCCTTCCCAAGGAAGGGGGGCCCCTTCCCCCATCATGTGCATCTAGAGAGGGAGCTGAGGCGAGGTTCTTTTTTCTCCCTGTTCTAGGCTTTTCCACCCATGCTCATGGGCTCCAACTGCAGAGCTATCTGAGGGTACTGACCAAGGGTGCGGACATCTAAGGGCCTGTGAGGAGGCCCCCATTGCAGAGTTCAGGGTCTCAGAGGCCTCAAAGCATCCTTGCTCCAGCTCCGTTCACTCTGGTTGCCATGGTGATGAGATGGCAGTCCGGCTGGGCTCTCAGTGTGAGGGGCAGCCCTGGCTTTTGCACCCCTGGGCACAAGTTCTCCAGGCCTCCCTGGCATCTCCTAGAGTCGCCTGGCCGGAAGTGGGCTGTCCAGCCTGGGCGTTTGCTGGGCACTGCCACCGTTTACGAGTTTCAGTGGCTCTTTGAAAGGGCTGGTCATGGTGGTGGGCAGGTGGGGGGAGGGGGTGGTTTTACAGTAAAGGGAGTGGCTGCGGTGCCAGGGATGGTGTTTTATGGGGGTGAGATGGGGAGGGAGACTGTGACTCCCCCATGTGCTCCCCGCTAAAGTGCTTCTCCCAGTTTACCTGACAGGCACTTAGTGCCTGAGTCACCTCCCTGCAAGCTCCATAAAGCCCTGGGCGCGGCCATCTTGTTGGAGGAGGGGTGCGGAACGCAGAGGCCATCAAAGCAGGGCTGGGCATGGGGAGGCCACTTGAGGTCTGGTAGCCCCTTAGCCCTGCTGTGGCTCACTCCCTGGTGGGCCAGGCTGCCTCCGGGGCACATACTCTATGCCAGACCCTGAGCTTCAGGATGGCTTTAGCCTTTCCAGCTGGTGGGATGACCCCACCCCCATGTGTTTCCTCTGTGTCCCTCCACCTCTTTCTTTCTCTCCATAAAGCCAGCGGTCTGATGGCCCCCACCCCCCACCTCCACTCAGCCCAGCCACGTGCCTGCCTCCCAGGCTGGGCCCAAATCAGGGCCAATGCCAAAGGCTGGGAGTAGAACCTGCTCCACAGGCAGGGCCTGTCTCAGTGCCAGGCTGCAGGTGGATGGAGCTGGGCTCCGGGCAGCCACTTGCTCTGTCTTGCCCTGTGACTCCTGGGAGCTGCTTAGCTGCTCTGGGATTCTTTTCTTTCCATCTCCATCTCTGTTTTTAAAAACCTCCATCCCATGCCAGTGTGGGGCAACTACTTGGCATCTTATACATGTGGGAGGAGCTGAGGCTGGCAATGAGGTGGGCAAGAGGCAAAGGGCCAAAGACCATGGGGACTTGGAGCCTCCTGGTGGCAAGGCCCCCTAACCCCAGGCCTGGTCCCACCCTGACTAAGCTAAAAGGAAGTCTGAGGCCCAAGGCCACCTAGTAACCCAGATGGCAGTCCATTGTCCCCTGCCCTTCTTGGTCTTCTGTGTCACCCCACACACTCCTTTTATCCCTGCTCTGTCTTTGTCTGTCTTTCCTCCTTCCTTCCTTTTTGGTTCACATCCGGGCCCTGTCCTAGTCTCAGCCCCGGTCTCGTTCCTAAGACCTCTCAGGACCTGTCTGGGTCTCAGAAAAGCCCCCTCCAAACCTGGAGAAGGGCACTTGCTTCACTCCCCGTGAACCACTGTCCCCCATGCCAGGTGGCCCAACCTGAGGGTCAGGGCCTTGCTGCCCTGACCTGCCCACCCTGTACACATGAGTGTGTACACACCCGCACACAATATCCTGAGACCCTGGGAAGTGTGCCCATTTGCTCCAGACCCACCTGGTGGAAGGGCGGCTGGGAGGGACAGTACATATGCTGCAAGGGAGGCTGGAAACAGTACATCCCCGGACCACTTTCCAGAGCTGGGAGCTTGACCCTTATTTCCGACCCCTGCTGGAAGAAAAAGCAGATGTCTAGGCTGGGCCTTCTTTTTCTTCCTTCTTATCTTCTGTGTCTTAAACCTGCCACACAAATAATCGCGACTTTGCCTCCTGCAAAGCTTGTTCCTGGAGAACAAGCAGGAAACAGAGGGTTTTTCTGAGGGAACTCGGCAAGTTGGTGGTGGGGCTGGAACTGACCACGCTTCCTGTTTCCCAGCTCCACTCAGATGAGGGGCTGAGTCTGGGCTGTTCAGAGAAGTGGGGGACACTCGTCAATGGCTTCACTGAGGTTGTGATAGGGCGAGAGGTCTCTCTGGAATGGTGCAAGGGTGCAATGCCTGACCCCATTCACCTAGCCGGGCCCTGGGCCTGCTTGCTGGTTCTGAGCCACCAACCTCTCAGAATAGGTCTACAAGGAACACCGAGGAAAAGGCCACAGCTCTAGGCTTCCCACTGCAGGGCCATGGTTAGGGAAGCATAGGGGGTGGGCAGCCCCAGCCCCTTCCTCTTGTGTAGAGCCCAAGGGAGCTCCAGCCAGCTGTCTGGAGGGTTCTGGTGAGTCCTATCTCTGCTCTATCCCCTCCTGCCATCCCCAACTCAGAGCCTTGCTCCCCGCTCCAGGGAATCTGCCCAGTTGCTGGTCTGCATGAGCCCACGGCACTTTCTCACCCTGGCAGCGGGAACCCATAGCTGTTGATGGTGGCGGTGGCCAGACTCTGGCTTCTTATGAATAGTGAGCCCCACACAGAGACCCCTGGGCCTAGCATAGAGCCCTACCCGGAGTAGAGTCAGGAAGGTGGGGCAGCTAGGGACTGGAACGTAAAGAAGGCCAGTAGGAGGTGGACCGTTGTTCCTGGGGTTACGAAGGGCCTTGGGAACCAGCCTCTGGGCCCCGAGGGTCTAATCAGCTGTGAGCTCTTTCTGGGTGTGCCCTTGGGGTTGCTGATGCACAGATAGCCCTCATCACAGAATCTCAGGCCTGGAAGGGCCAAGAGCACCGTGTCCAACCCTCTCATTTGGCAGATGATGGGGCTGAGCCCATCAAGGGGAAGTGATGTGCCCTTGAGAGTCGACCAGCTAGCTGTGGGTCCCTGGCCTCTTCTCTATTGTGCAGGGGCTTAGCCTCACCTCTTATAGGCCAAGGGACAAGGCACTTGGCCTCTGTGGAGCGTCAGTTTACCCAATTGCAAAATGGAGATAGCGGGAACTATTTAGAGGGTTGTTGTGAGGATTGAATGGGGCACTTGAAAGAAATCACCTGGCAGAGAGACCTGGGGCTGGTGCTGGGTAGTCATTGGAGGGGAGGGGGCAGCAGCTAATATGTGGGCAGCTGTCATGTTCAACGGCCCGAAGAGAAGCTGTGAAAAGGCCCCAGAATGAGAATACAGTTCTGTCTTAGCCACACCTAGTAGGTACCCAACCCCGTTCTCTATCTTCCACGCCTGGGAAACAGGCCTTTGTTAGCGTGGCTTGGGGATGTAATCGGGCCCTGTTTGAAAGCAAGAGGTTGAGAAGGGCTGATGAGCATCTGGCTTCGGAATAGTCCAGACCAAGTCAACTCAGTGCTCACCACCTCAGGGACAGCTGGGCAGCAACGCTCCTTTTAGCTTTCCTCTTCCTATGGCAACAAGCCCAGGAGGCAGATACTATTAAATATACTTTTGGGATAAGGCTCAGAGAGGCTCAGTGGCTTGCCCAAGGCCACACAGCTTGTGGATATGGCCTTCCAAGGTACTTTCAAGATAGTTCTACAAATACACTCAGCCCTCATTCTAGGCAAAGAATGGGGCCAGACAGGGTCCTTTAAGAACAACCCTCTCCTCCACTCTGTGCCAAAGCTGGAGACAGGAATATTGTGCTCCCTGGCTCCTCCCTAGGCCCTTTCTCTTGTCCTCTGGAATGTGTTTTTCTGGTCACATTTGCATAGGGGCATGTAGGTCTGGCTGGGGATTCTTACACTTAAACAAACAGAAGTCCCACACTGGGATCCTGACTCAGGAGCCTCTGGGTAGCTGCCAACTTCCTTAGCCCAAACCGCCTCCCCCGCTCCCCCCCCATGCTGGGCCAGGCCAGCATCCCCTCCCCAGCTGACCTGGAGGCCCAGGAGGAAGCCAAGAGACCCCAACTCTCTGAGCTTGCTGCTTCCCTAGCACACTGACTCTGAGTAGAAGGCTCTGGAAAGGGAGGTGGGGAGTTGGACCTCAGAGCTCTTCCAGGCTGCTGGGAGCTGTCACAGGGGCAGGAGGAGGGCCACTGAGCACTGGTACTTACCAGGACTTGAGGGCTGTGCTCCTGGCTGGGGTAGGAAAGCCCAGGGCACCAGGCCTCTGCTGGGAAGCCGGGCAGGAAGGCCTCGGCCTCCCCCACATCCACAGGAATCTCCTCGAAGGCCTCCAGTGACTCTGGGGTCTTAAAAGAGTGTCCCTCAAGAGCCAGAGCAGCCTGGGCTTCTGGGAAGACGTCCTCCTGGAAATGCCGCTTGTATGGATGGAAAGGCACATGGCTGCCCGTGAGGAAGCGCCCGGGGCTGCTGGCTGGGCCGTCCTCAAAGCCGAAGCCTGGGCACTTGTCTGAGGCTGAGAGCTGGAAGGGGCCCAGGCCCGGGCCGGCGGGGCCGCGGCCTTGCTCAGGTCCCGGTGATGTGACGCTGGGGCTGTGTGGGGGCAGTGAGGGGGCCCTCTCTGGAGGGCCGTCAGGCACAAATGGCGAGCAGCTAAAGCCGGCATGCTTCTGCGTGGACAGAGGGTAGAGGCCAGTGAGCGAGGCCCAACCAGGATCCTACTCTGTACTAGGGCAATGGGGTCCGGGGCTGAGTTCTGAGGAGTCCTCAAATGATGGAAGAGACTTAGCCTGCCCTAAGAAACCAAGTCTGAGGAGGGCACCCTGCTCCTAAACCTGGGATGCCCGCCCCCCAGTAGATGGATATACATTGTTGCCCTGGGAAAGCCCCAGACAGAAGGGATAAGCAAAGGCCATATCCGAATACTTCTGGATTTTGGAGTCACTGGCTAATTATTTGTTGGTAGAAGGGACAAGACAGACCCCAGGAGGTCCCTGGGAGGTGGGGGTGACGGGTCTACCTGCTATGCATGCAGCCCTCAGGCCTTGGCCTCAGCCCAGGCCCAGGTGCCAGGTACTTACGCTCTGTGGGGCAGGGGAGCCTGGGAGATCTGGTGTCTGCATGAGGTCTCCCTGGGGCTCACCCTCCAGGCTAGGGGGGCCCGGCAGTGTGACGTCAGACTGTGGCGGGAGTAGTGATACCATCACCCAGTCCTGGTGAAAGTCGGCTGTGATAAGAACAAGGAGCAGGGTCGAGGCGTGACAAACCCCAAGTCCACCACTCCCCCTCCCACTCCGCCCCTGTGCTGGGACTCTGACTCCAGCCAGATAGCTGATGAGAAAGAGAGAGAAAGACAGACAGGCAGAGAGCAAACAGAGAAGCTGAGAGGAACATCAAAAACAGAAGACAGGGGAAACCGGGATGGGTCAGTGGGTTAAGCGCTCACTTTGCAGCCCCAGGGACCGAGGATCGAATCCCGGCCCCGGCCTGTGTGGACCCATATGCTGAGCTGGGGAGTGCCCCCAGTTCAGTTCTCACCAGGGTGAGACCCCGGCCCAGTTGCTGCCCTGTGCAGCCCCGCCCACCTGTGGAATAAAACTATGGAAAAACCGATGATGTGGAACTATGGAGACTGTTCTGGGCCCTCCCCCTTCTCTCTGTCTCTGTCTCTGTATCTCTCTCTCTCTGTCAAAAACAATAAAAATAAATCTTTAAAAAAAAACAAAAACAAACAAACAAACAAAAAAACCAGAAGACAGCAGACAGAAAATGTGAAAGAGCAAGACACAGAGAGAGAGGGAGACTGGTGGAGAGAGAGCAAATGAACCAGGTCAGAGCCTCCCCGGCCCTTCCAGGGAGGGGGGGCTTGGCTGCAGAGCAGGGAACTCACAGTGGGTCCCAGTGCAACCAGGCCTCTGGTTCCTTGCGCTCTATCTCTTGTCCCCTCAATGAAGGGCTGGACTAGGTGACCGCGGTAAGCAGTCTCTGGTCAGTGGCTGAGCACGTGGGTGGCCCTGAGAGGAAGAGGGTCTGGAGAGTGGGCCAGGCCCAGGCTTTGGGGGAGTCAGCCTTATGTTGCCGGTGACCAGCCTTCAGCGGAGGCCGGGCCTTTGATGCCACCCTCAGGGCCTTGGCCTGGCTGGCATGATTACAACTGGGGACTCGAGGGGACTTATTGCCTGGTGGCCCCGTGAGCCTGGCATGGCTCCGGGAGGATGCTGCCACTGGCCTGCTGTGGAATGTCTGCCATGTGCTGTGCTCTCCTTTGTCTTCCGAATGCCATCTCATAGCTGTGACTTTGTGTGGCTCAGCACCCTTTCTGAGCTGTCCTTTCACCATTTGAAATGGAAGGGACATGATATCTGAGGGCTCTTTCTGCTCAGACCTTCTAGAACTATAGAATTACAGCCACGAGGACTCAGCTCAAAGCCAGCCTTGGACCTCCATCGTCATCCACACACCAGGGAGAGAGCGAGGGCCTCCCGTGTGGGCATGCTGTCTCCAACGAGATCTCTCACACGAAGGACTTAGCACGGTGCCTAGCGTGGAGTCCATGCTCAGCAAAAGTCAGCTCTCGCTATTAGAGTGTGATGAGGAAGGCTCCTACTACTCTTGTCCTCCTGAGCCTTCTACCTTCCGTCTCCGCCACCTGCAAAGGGCAGTCCCTCTTGAATTTACTCCTCTTATCCAGGGGTGGCTGATAAGGGCTACCATTTGCTGGCCACCTGATCTGGGCAGGCCACTGTGTAAATGATTTGGAGAATTTTCTCATTGGTTTTATCAGAACACCTCTGAGGAAGGTAGATCATGAATTTCATTTTTTTCTGATGAAAAAACTGAGGCCCTGACTGGTTACGTGAGTTGCCCAAATCACATGGCGAATCCTTGGTAGAGTCGGGATTTGAACCCAGATCTATCTGACTCTGGAAGCTTCACTCCTCTTACAGTTTTTTTCATTTGGCAGGGGTCAGAGTGGGAGGGAGGTAAGCTGGGGGGCCAGGCAACAAGAAAAGCTGAGGTTTGCGCTCATCCCTCTTACCCAAGACCCACTCACGCGGAGCAGAGTAACTGCATTTCCTAAGACCTGCTCTCCTAGGGCTCTGGGAAGGAAGGGTGGTGTTAGTAGCCCCAAAGAGCCTAGCCCAGGGGTTAGCACGTCTTTCCTAAATGAACTATCTCCAATGTTTGCCTTGCCAGCAGACAAGGAAAGAAGACTTTCCCCAAAGTGTCTCGGGGGATCCATGGTGAAGGGGGCAGGTAGCAGGGGTCCAGGTGGGGGTCTGTTGGGGGGCTCTCCCGCCCCATCAAGAGTCTCCCGCCCCTTCTCCATGTGCTGGCTCCTGCTCACTCGACAATGCTAAATGTGGCGTGACGGGGGAAGCGCCGAGCTGGCCGTAACTGGACACCTCCGTGCAGCAGTCATGGGGCCCCAGGGGCAGGCAGCCCATCTTCAGCTCCGCATGACTGCCTGGCCTGGCCCCGCTCCCTGGACAGCGGTGGCCTGCTGGTCACGCCGGGCCCCAGCCCAGAGCTGCTTTCCCAAGGTGCTCTCCACACCTCCAGAGGCAAGGCCCTACCTTTCCTCCCCCGAAGCCTCGGGCTTTGTAACAGGTGGGGTGGCCGCCACACCCCTCTCTGGAGGCCCAAGAGCATGGGGTTAAGAGCAAGGGGGTTGGATCGGTGCCAACTTGAGTTTGAGTGATTGGCGGAGCGACGTTGAACAAATTAATTCTCTGTATCTCGCTTTGCCCCTCTGATAAAAGGGGCTCGTGGACCCACCTCACAGCAATGCCATGAAGATTCAGTGAGCTGGTATGTAGAAGGTGCCCAATACATAGAAAATGGTCAAGGACACGCCACGCATCTCGCCTCATGGGCCAAATGTGGCTATGGCCTCCCTCTGCCCCGCACTCTAGTTTTCCTGATGGTCTCTCTGCTTCAGGCCTGGCAGGCCTGCGGGGACAGGCTCACGACCCCAAGTCCAGGCAGCAGCTGCCCTTGCTAGCCCTGTCCTGTTTGTCTGGCCTGACACTCAGCCTGGCCTCAGGGGGCTCAGACCCAGCTACGTTCCTCTGAGACACACACCTGAGGCGGCCTCTCTGAGCCCAGCTTGGCCGCACCTCCTGCTGAGGGTCTGTCCTTCCCAGAAGGAGCCCTGCAGCATCTGTTTGCTCATCTTGGCAGCAGCCCCTATATCCCAGGCTGTTATCTCTAGCCCTGGCTGAGTTCCTACATGGAAGAGGCCTTCACCCAAGGCTTCCGTTCACAGTCATGACTTTCACTCCCTGGCTCTGCCAAACCACCACCTCGCCTCCTCCCGTCCATCAGGGACAGGATTAGAACCAACCAGGCTATACAGCGTTCGAAGGCTCACTCCTTGATCTGCATAGCGGATGCACAAGCCCCCGAATGGTCCTCCGTGTAGGGTTTCCTCTAGGAGGGTTTTAGAAATGGTGGCTCCTAATTCGGTGATCATGGCATCTCCTTGGTGGTCTCAGCCAAAGTTCGATTTTACGAATGAGGAAAGGAGGCCCAGAGAAGTTGTTACATGCCTAAGATCACAGAGCCCAGGAAAGAAGGGGTCCTCCACCAACCGCAGTTCAAAGGGCGCTCCTGCCTCAGAGGCAGGGCTGGGGTGAGGCGGGTGGGTGGAGGCGCTCTGATTGGTGCACATGGGAGAGCTTCTCTCCAGCACAGGGGTGGGGGCGCTTATTCTGGGGAGACGAATGAGGCTGCCTTGGCCCCTGACCCCAACCCGGATTAGTCAGCAGAGGGCCTGACTTGGTTGATCTAGTTCAGAAGGTCTACATTCAGGACTGCATCTGAACCCCAGCAACTGTGAGACTTTGGGTTGACAAGTTGTTTAATTTCCTTCCCTGGGCCTCAGTTTCCTCATTTGTAAAACAGGGCTAATAATACATACCTCTCTGGAGGGTTAGATGAAATATTGCTCGTAAATAGCTTAATGCATAGTACGTGTTCAATAAGTGATAGCTATTATTAATAATTAACAGTGGGACCGAGGTCATTTAAAGTATTAGCTCGGGGCTGGGGGTGGGGGCAGGAAAACCAGAGGCAGTTCCTCTTCCTGCCTCCCACCTCCTGCTCCCTGACTTCCTTCTAAACTTCCTTCTTGACGTTTTGGCCTCAGAGATCCTTTCAGCCACCCGCCTGTGGCAGAAGGGCAATAGAAATTCCTGGGAATTAGAGTAGAAAGAGTGGGTGGCTGTTGCTTTGGATCCCTCAGGAGGCCTTTCCATGGTTCCAGCATCGTGGGGCTGGTACCTGCATTCAGGAGGCATCTTTTGCTGACAGCTGACCTTTATCCTACCTGCTACCAGTGTCAGGAAGCACAGTGAGATGTGTATGCACAAACATCAGCGAACCAAAGCAGGAGGTCCAGTCAGTTTTCTTCATTTCTCAGGTGCCAAGCTACCCCCTGACGGCACTCATGACCCTGCTACTGAGTATGGACTCCCTGAAGCCACCACCTGCCCTGGAGCTAGTCCAGGACTCTCAGCACGCTCTGGGGTCCCTTCGCCTAGAGGCGTTATGATCATCATCAGTTGTGATCATCGTCACAACTCCACATGGAAAACGCTTTGCATTTTATGAAGCACTTTTGCATCTAAAGGGTGTCCCAAAATTCACGCAAGAAGTAATTTTGATAGAAAACACAGGTTTATAATTAAAAATTGTAAATTTTCATTGCTCAACAATGAAAATGTGTTGTTCTTTCGTGTAGCGCTCCATTTTTTAATAACCCTGAACTGTCAGCTGTCACGCTGTCTTTTTTTTGTTGTTGTTGGCAACACTTTACCGCACAAATGACTCAAAATTCAAATCTTGCGTGAATTTTGGGACAGCCTTATGATCTCATTTTCCTCTCCTCTGGCTCCAGAGGGAAACTGGCAGAGCCAGCAGCTGTGGTCTTTTGAGAGTCAATTGTTCATCTCTTCCCAACTCCATAGTCAGTGAAATCAGCCCAAATCGGCCCTGGTGGGAGTATTTAGCCCCGGAAAGTAGCAAATACTACAAACTACAAATCAGAGCCTTTTTCTTACTATTTTATTTTTTGGAAAGCTAGTTGATGAACATTTATCAGCCCATCACTGGTAGGGGAGCAAGGTCATTAACCCCACTTTTCAGGGGAGAAAACTGAGGTCCAGAGAGAAGTGACATGCCCTGGACCACAATGCTAAAACTGAAAACCATAACTCCTATTTCTCAGGCCTTGAGATTCCCAAACACACCCCGAAACACATACACTCCAGCGGTGCCACCCCTGGCAAAACATTAGCCGAAGACCATTTCAGTATCTGAGCCTTCCTTCTACCCTCTGCTCTCTGAACTGCTCCTTCGGTGATCCTTGGTGATGGGGGGTGGGGGTGGGGTAGGGGGTGAAAGGGGATGAAAGAAGAAGTAGATCATCTTCCCTGGAGTCACAAGGAAGACAGAAATGGCCTTTTAACCTGAGTAGGAGCGTGACAGGTAAGGAATTCCCCAGAAAGCATGACGAAAGTATCAACACCGAGCATTATGGAACCCCTGATGTGTACCCTTCTCCCACACAGGCAGCCCTGTGCCCCTCTATCAGGCACACTTCCCCACCTCTCCCAGACTCCCTAGTGCCTCAGGACTCAGGCACAGGGGCCATTTGGGGGTGGGGGCTGGGGACACCTGGTTTGCTGGTTGCGTGACCTTGGACAAGTTACTCCCTTTCTTTCTTTTTATTGTTTTTGATGAGAGAGAGAGAGAGAGAGAGAGAGAGAGAGAGAGAGAGAGAGAGAGAGAGAGAGAACTGAACTTGGGGAACTCCCCAGCTCAGCATATGGGTCCGCACGGACCGGGGCCAGGATTCGATCCTCAGTCCCCGGCGCTACAAAGTGAGCCCTTAACCCACTGAGCCATTCCGGCTTCCCCTAGTTACTCCTGGAATTATTTACATCTGAAGATGCTGAAGCTGGTCCCATGGATGTGTCTATGTCTATGGTCCACAGAGCTGTCAGCTAGACCCTCACCCCACTCTGCCTTCGAGAGGGACGCCCCTGAGGAAATCCTTAAGGGGACCAAGAACAGCTGGGTGAGTTATTTTTACCCCAGAAAGGAGGTGTTGTATTATCATCCCCATTTTATAAGTGAGAAAACCGAGGCTCAGAGAGGTTAACCCAACGTGCCAAGTAAATTATGCTCCCCAGGATTCAGACACCGGCTTCAAAGACGGTGTGCTTAACCACTGTGCTACACAGCCCCACCTTGGGAACACCTCAGCTTCCTTGGTAACAGGTGGGGGGCAAGGTTGGAGATTTCCTTGGGATGGTCTGTCCTTGCATCCCCTGTGGGCAGCTGAGTCACAGAGGACACCGAGGGCCCTCACTGCACACTCTTCTCACTCCCCACCTGGGCTGCCTCCTAGCCGCCCTTTATGAGCAAGGTGGAGACCGTGCAGTTCCGCCTTAATGGTTTCTGTTGCTGGTTGTGGCAGCATGTTTTACGAGGGGTGGGGCCTTGCCCAGTGCTGCCTGTGGCCCCACCCAGGGCTCCGCCCGCCAGGCTGCTGGGAGGGGTACCCTGGAGCAGATTGTTAATTATTTAGGGTGGGGGGTGGCAGGGGAGGGCCTAGGGACCCTCTCCTGAGGCTTGGGCACTCCGTGATACTTGGACTCTGGAGGTACCAAGAAGGAGGGGGTTTCTAGTTCTTCTCCTCCCATCAAGGTTGGGGGTTTCTGAAGCCAAAATTCTGGCCCCTCTGCCTCTTGACCTCCTGCCTGAGTTTCAGAAAATGGGTCAGCTGCCCTTGCTTTGAGATCTGATGACAATGCTTTGAGAAGCAGCTTCAGACAAGACAGAAAGGATAGGGAGTGGAGTGGGGAAGAACAAAGGATGAAAAGCAACCTTGTCCTCCATGGGATGCTTTCCTCAAATCTGAGCCATTGACACTTTCAACTGAGTCATTACCATCCCCCAAATCAAGGATCTCCAAGGGCCACCTTAGTCATTCCCCTGCCTCCTCAAGTAGCCTGGTCCTAGTGCATCGTTCAGAGTGCTCATCCTAAAGAAACACTAGAGCCACCTGGGGCTGACTTGGAAGTTCTTCCAGGTACCTAAATTTAGTCTCCCTTGTAGGGGAAGCTGGGACAGCTCAGTGGGTTGAGTACTCACTTTGCAGCCTTGAGGTCTGAGGATAGAATCCCTGCCCCTGCCTCTGTGGACCCATATGCCGAACTGGGATGTACCCTCGGCCCGGTTCCTGCCCTGCGCAGCCCCGCGCCCACCTGTGGAGTGAAACTATGTCGCAAAACTGATGACAGTACAACTGTGGAGACTGCTCTAGGGCCTCCCCCTTCTCTCTCTGTCTCTCTATGTCAAAACCAATAAAAATCCATCTTTAAAAATCTCCCTTGTAATCGTAGTCCTTTTGCCTTGCCCTTCTTGCCATTCACCAAGGGACCCTCCAGAGGCTAGGAAAGGGGAACGGATTCATCCCTCCTGCTGCCGGAGGCCTGCAGGGTGGGTCCCAGCCTTGCTGCAGATGCCTGACTCCAACAGCTTTCCGTCCTTCCACACTCCTTTGCCTAGCACCTCTTCCTTTCCACCATTCCTGCCACCTCTGGGCAGCTTTCCATCTCTCCAGTCCGTCCCCAGCCCCCAAAACCCAGCCCTGGCCCCAAGGAGCTGAATGCAAGCACTCACAGTGGGCTCTGCGCCATGGTCACCATCAGGCTTCAGGAGTCACCAGGTTAGCAATACCCCAGGAACCTCCATCCAGGTATAAATACTCCCACATGCCTGGACCAGCCTCCTGCCTGAGGCCTGGGGTGGGGCTGCCTCCCCAGGCCAGGCAGGGAGGCCACATGCCCCATAAATGCCATCGAACCACAGCCCCCCCCCCCAGCAGCCCTGGGGAGACCAACTGGGGGCCTAACCTCTCTGGATGGATAGACGCTGAATCGGTGGGTGGATGGAAGGGTAGAAGGATGGATAGAAGCTACAGGTCAATGGATGGACAGATTGATGGACGGACAGATGACTGTCTAGAAAGGTGGACTCATGGATAGATGGACAGTGGGGCAGATGGGTGGGAGTCCTGACCTGCCTGTGGATGCTTATTTGGTAGATAGGAAAGAAGGGATGCTTGATTCCAAGGAAACAAGAAGTGTGCTATACCCCTCAACACTCACACTCATTTCTTTCTGAGACGTCCCTATCAGGACCCCTTCTCTCCCCTGCTATGGTTACCTAGTCTGAGAGACTGGTTCCACTGGGCTCTTCCTAGACACCCCTTTACCAGAGAACGCCCACTTAAACACCTTCAGTCTCCAGGGATCTTTTGCTCTTGGCTGCCATTCATGGTCTGCATTTTTTCCCTCCTGCTTACTTTGGAGTCCAGGTTCTGGGGCTGTGAGCCCATGATCTTACTCCCAGAAGCAAGGCCAGCTTTCCCTTCAAGACTGGCAGGGGGTGGAGGAGACAAAATTCTCAATTCCAAGAACATGAAACCCTTAGAGGGCTCACTTAGGGAGAAGATGCCACCCACACCCTGCAGGCCGCAGGGATTTTTAAAGGCATGACTGGGTCTGATGGTGAGAACAGGGACTTGTAGGTAACAAGGTGACTTAGAGCCATGGGGGCCTGACTGGAGATCGGGGTCCTGGAGGGTGGGGACTTCTTGCCTGCTTAATCCTCCCAGGGGGTAGCATGCATGGATGGGTAGGTAGATGGACAAGTGGTCTGAGGCCTTAGACACTTCTTGTCAGAGAATAAAATCCCTTCTGATCCTTAGTCTGCCCAAAAAGGAACCAAAGACTGAACGGTGAGGTGGGGAGTGATTGAAGGAAGAGGAGGATTTTTCACAGATAATGAAATATTACCTTCTTATCTTCTTTACAACAAGCGTCCTTCAGCCACAATGGCTGAAGGGCAGTGGGGGTGAAGGAAGAAGTTTCAGGACTGGGGGATGGAAAGAAGTTTCTTGCCTCTGAGTACCCATTAGCTCTGCTATTCTATGGTCCAGAAATCTTGCCCCATCTGCAGTCTCTCAGGGCTGAGCCTGGGGGGTCCCACCCTGGCCTCTTGTGGGCTGCATGGGTAACTGGTTTCAGAGCTGACTGGCTGTGGCAGTGACTGGCAGCTGAGGATTTGAGCTGAGACCAACGAGGGTGATCAGGCCTTATTTTACCTCATCCTCGAGCCTGGCATTTATCATCTTAGAAGCACCACCTCCTTTCTCCTGCCTTCCCAGGGCGTCCTCTGGCCCCAGACCTCAGAAACATCCTCTCCCAGCTCTGCCATCCGTGTGGCCAGTCACAGGACTGAGCCTCATTTTCTCTTTTATAAAGAATAGGATCCTTATTTTTGCCCTACACACCTCAGCTGCCTGTCCTGGGGACTGAATGAGAACCAGCATGGCAACATGCTCTGAGGACCATAAAGCGACACCATCCTCCCCAGTGCCCTGGTCTTCTCCCCTGGGGCCCCAGGCCCATGGGATTTGGGGAGAGGCACGGGTGCTGAGAGCTCTCAGCCATTGGCCCTTTCCAGGTTGCTCCTCCCTGGGGTGCTTAAACGTGCTCAAGTCCAGCTGCTGGGCTCCTCTCTGCCTGCTCACCTTTGTGGGGGCATGAGATGGCACAGGATCTCACCATCCCTTGGAGCCACAGGCCTCTCGCACTCTATACATATCATTAGCAGAGGGACTGCTCATTATTACCAATCTATGATTAGGGATATTAATTCTGCCACCACTACGAAAATACAGATCTCGTACAAGACAAACACATTCGGGTGAACCCCTCCCCCCACGCTGTCCACAGCCCACACAGGCAGGCAGGAAGTTCACTGCCTGGACTTTCTGAACTTGGGAGTGAGAAGAGCGCTGGAGGCCCCTCCAAACAAGCCCCCTCCCTATTTGATAGATGGGGAAACTGAGGTTCCATCCCTGGAAGGGCCTGTTTCCTGCTATGCAGATGCCTGTGCCCTGGTCCTCCCTGCAGGCACTTGGGCTGGGGGAAGCCAGCTCTGAGTGCCTAAGCCTTTTCTTGCCCATCTGAGGAGCAGCATGGGGAGAAGTGGCAGGTTCTGGGGGTGTTCCCCGGGGGCATTCAGCTCCTGGGCTCCAGATTCCACCTTTCTCTTTTACTTCCCCCCGATTTTCCTGGGTTTGGCATTGTCCTTCTGAAGAACTTTCTCCAAAACCCTTCCCACCTCAGGCAGATGGGACATGCTCATGGCAAGGCCCAGAGAGACCAAGCCCCCTCCCCAAAGGCACATGCTCTGGAAGGCCCAACTCCAGTTCCAGGAACAACCCCCGCCAAGAGTCTGATAATTGGTGTTTTGGGGTGTGTGTGTGTGTGTGTGTGTGTGTGTGTGTGTGTGTGTGTGTGTGTGTCCTTGTGCATAACTGATGCCTTCCAAGACGGATGAGCTGGTGTAGTCTGGGACCTGGCTGTGGAATTTACAAGGATAGGTGGGATCTCCAACTGTCTCTGGGCGATCCAGTTCTAGGGACACACCCCATTCTGTGTGTGTGTGTGTGTGTGTGTGTGTGTGTGTGTGTGTGCTCACTGGTGCTCAGGCTGGCTGGAGTCTGTCAGAAGCAGTAGTTTTTGGCTGGAGGAGCAGAGCTTGAGGCCGACTGACCATCCTGTCATGAGCACTGGGTGGGGGGTTAGGACAGACCTCTCAGTGGGCTCTCTGTTGCATCCTTGGAGGTCTTGAGGGGTGCCTACCCCCAGAGTCGATGTGAGAGCATAGATTCCCTTTTCTCTGTGACTCACAGCACGTACTCAAGTCCCCTGAGAGATCACAATTCAGCTAATTTTCTCTTCAGCCCCATAGTCTGTGCTAAGTAAAAGCCAGAGGCAGGAGAGAGCCTCGGGGATGTTCGGGATGGCCGTCATTCCTAAGCAATCTGGCAGGCCTCCTGGCTGTAGCTTCTGTCCAAATCCCTGCCTGGGGACTGGCCATGTCTATTGGACCAGTTATACTCCCAGCCTCCCAAGAAAGGTTGCCACTACCTCCTTTTAGGGCCCTCTGAGCATATCTCTCTATGTCCCCCTCCTACCTGCCACCCACCTGCCGTGTAGAGAGATCCATCTGGACGGCAGATCTCAGTGTGTCTTGGTGCACCTAAATTCATTTTTACTGTTTGGCTAGCATCCTGCCTGTAAGGTCCACATGGGATCGGAAGCTGAGGGCTTCTCCAGGGATGATCCTACCCCATCCCTTTTGTCTTAGTGGCATGACTCTGGGCTTTTCTTGAACACTGAGAGATTGTGGAGGACAGAGCAGACCTGGCGGGGTTGCTGGTGAGGGGTTAAGACTCCCAGGGGGATCTCCAATATATAGAAAGATTCATCCTGGGGGTCTGGCCTTACGGATGAAGATGGAACTGGGGCTGAGGAAGTGAGGTGGGGAGGGAAGAGCAGGGTGGGGTTGTGGAGACACAGGTGACATTGAGATGGGGAATTGGACAGGAATAGGGCTGGGCTGGGCTGGGATTGGAGATGGGAATGGGGAGAGGGTTGGGTTGTGAAAAGAGACAAGGATGGAGTAGAGGGATTAGGGATGGGGTGGGGTTGAGGTTGGGGATGAGCCAAGAGATGGACTTAGGGGCAAGGGGTGGGAATGGATCGATTGGAAAGACCAGAAGTATTCAGGGACCTTTGAGTGATGCTTCTGAGATGCACTCTCCTGGAGGTCACCTTGTCATTCCCCTGCTCCTGGGCATGTTGCCAGTCCAACCAACCACACCCATCTCAGATCCATGGCTGCCTCTCTACTCAGGAAACCACCTCTTTTGGTCACTCGGTTCAGCCAAACTCCATGTAAAACACTAAAATGTCTCTCTGAGGACTAACATCAACCTCTCCTGCTGCAGAAGCTAGTTTTGGCTTGTTGAACTGCCCCCCTCCTGGCTTCAGCCAGGGTGGTGGGCTGTGACTGGGAAGGAAAGAGGGGAGGGCCTACCTGTGGGACCTCTGTCTCTTGCATCCCTCTGCTATGGGGGGACAAGGGAGACACGTAGAAGTGGCTCTCAACAGCCCCCTCCTCATTAGAGTCTGGAGATGGGGAGACTAATAGAGGGGCAGTGGGCATGGGGCCTTCGTTCTGTCTCTTCCTGGACATGAACTCCCGGGAAATTTCAGCGTGACTTAGAAACAGTGTCTGGCTGTGTGCTTGAGCCCTGTGCAGGCTGGATCCTGAAGACCCACGCTGAGAGGAGGAAGGTTAGACATCAGGAAGGACTTCCTGGCTGGGAGGGATGGAGGGCCCACAGTAAGTGGTGGTAATGGGTTGCTTACCGAGAGGGCAGGGCTCTCCATGGGGGCTAAAGAAAGGCTTTCCCTGAGACCAAGGAGGGGACACACCAGAGCTTCCCAGAAGGCATGGGTCACCAGTGGGCTTTCCCCTGGTCTTTAACTGTCCCAAGTCTTTTCCCTTCTCACAGTGAAGGATGAAAGCTATTGATTGGGGTCCATGGGGTGTCTGTGTGTGGACAGGATAAAGCGAGGGAGCCGGAGGGGTCCGGAACATTCTCCTTTTTCTCTTGCCTCCCCAGGAGCAGAATCGAGAGGATTCTAGGCTCCCTGAGCCCCTGGGAAATAAAGTCCTCTGAGAACTCCCTGGCATTCCTGGGAGAACAGGTTCCTGGCCCTGGGAGGTGAGTGAGGCACCGGGCCCGAGGGGGTACAGCGTGCCCCGGCAGGCCCTGGAGCCGGGAGCGGAGCTCTGCAGAGGCAAGACAGGCGGGGCTGGGAGGACCCGGCCTCTCCCCATGGCACCTTCGCCGCTGAGAACCGGGAGCCCAACTCTGGCCCAGCACCGGAGAGGGGCCAGGCGGGGAGCTGCTCCTCTCATCAGCTGGGATGCCCTTCTACTGCCTGTGTCCTAGGAGTCAGGGGACAACCAAGATGGTAAATGCTGAAGCCGGGCATCATGGGAATGCGTGCAGTGCCACCTCCCCACCTCACCGTCTGTCAGCCAGCCCGTGGGGAACAGAGAAGGCTGTGGGGACCTGCAGAGCTAGACCCTGCAGCACTAGTGGCTTCAGGCTGGAGAAGGGCCTTCATGGCTGTGAGGGAACTGATGGAGTTTCCTTCCTTGGGATTAGGAAAGCAAGGAGGGGCCAGCCCTGTCTGGTGTGGGGAATGGTCAGCCTAGAGTCTGGGGGAGAGGGGAGATGGCTTCCCAAGAGAATGGGCCACCTCCACCCAGACCCTCTCCCTCTGATCAGCTGTGTCTGGTCACAATGCACATAGGAGCGTGGCTCCCCCCACCTGCCGGCACAGGGACAAGAGGGAAACACACCCACTTGTGAGAGTCTAGTCTTAATCTCGCTTGCTTCTTTGGACGTTTATGAAGGCCGGCGGGACTCCACGGGGAATGCCAGGACCTGACCTGATCGGGGGAGGGAGGAGGGGCAGGAGCCTCAGGAGCCCGAGGGGGCTTCCTACTGCTCCAGCCACTTTCCTAAGGGCTCTTACTCCCCAGTTCTAGGCTTTAAGAATCCGCGAGCTCCCTGCCTATCCCAACTCTGCTGACCAGGCAGGCCTCTCGGCTTCAGGAGTCTTGAAGAGCGATGTTCTTTGACCTCCGGGGGATTCTGCCTTGAGCTCAGCATCAAGTACTGGTCACAGCACCTGTTTGCCACCTGTCTGCCTCTCCACCAGGTGCACTGCCTCCTTCCTGCAACCCAGGCCTCCCCCCAGATCCCAGGCATCTAGACCCCAGTCCAGGCTGCCCTGAGATGTTGGTCAACACTCACCCCAAGCTGAGCTCTCCCTTCTCTACCGGGAAAAGCCATTACATTGGGAATCTGCCTCCCTGAGTCTCAGCTCAAGTGTTCCAGTTCTAGCACTTCCGAGGTCTCATTTTCTCCCAGCAATGGATGGCTAAGCACACCCTCTCCAGCACACAGAAGCACACACAAAATCCAACAAACATCAGACTGAAAAGCCACGCGGCAGCAAGAGGGATTGAAGTTAGACACCCTGCACCAGAAACAGGGAGGAGGAGCCTGGGGTAGGGGGTCCTCCCTGGCCTCTAGGCACTCACCACGCTCTCTGAGTCTCCCTGGAGCTTCAGTGAGAAGATGGAGGGAACCCCAGAGCTCTCAGTCCCTTCCCAGGGCCTGTTAAGAAAGCAACCCCCACCCCATGCCCTGGCCCAGCCCTGCTGGCCTCCACGGCTGACTTGGGTCAGGTCTCCTCTTACCTGCTCAATGAAGCAGGTCGGCGTGGGGGCCCGAGGCTGGGGGGCCAAGAGCTCAGTCTGTCTGTCAGTCCGTCAGCTTGGCTGTCCCGGGTCTGTGCTGACATCAGGTGAGGGGAGGCAGCTGCTGGGTGAGCCAATAATTATGATATCAGCTTCCCCTTGCCCCGAGGGGCTGCTGCCAAACTGGGGAGAAGAGCAAGGTGACTAAGAAGCTCGTTTGCTCCTTGGCTCTCGTTTGACAGGTACGGGCTCCTGTGCCCGCCCTGGCCGCGCCCTGGCCCCCCCCAGCCCCTCCCTCCTCCTGGGCCAGCCCAGGCCCCCTGTCTGCCAGCAGGCACAGCCTGTGGCCTGCGGAGGAGGGGGCTGTCACCGGCCCCCACCTGCACCCAGACAGAGATGTCAGCCCCCATGGGTGGGGCTCAGGCCTGTTGGGACATGCACACGTGTGCCCGGAGAGCCGGGCCACCACATATATGTTCATGGAGCCCGCAAGATGGTTCTGGAAAGCAGCTCTGGAGGGTGGCCCAGGGTTCAGGGAGGCCTGGTACTGGGCGGTACTTCTGACCTCTCTCGGGCCAGACACAAGCATAGATTTGCTGAGAATGGTGTGTCTCTGGGGTCTGGCCCTCTGTCGTCTCTCCATGATCCCTGTGATACCTTCAGGGTGTCTTTTTGTGTGTGTGGTGTGTGCACCCACATGTCCACGTGCCCGTGACTCCCTGCGTGGTGTCTGTGGCTGAGTCCTCCATGGGCCTGTGCATCTCCCTGTGTTGCTGCGCATCAGCCGCTAGGGCTTCCCCATGTCTGTGTGTGGCTCTGTCCCGGTACCCAGGCCTGTGTCTGCGTCCTTTTGTGTGTATGTGCCCTCAGGCCTGTGCACACAACTTAGTTCTGGGCCAGCCATCCTGCCCGGTGTGCCTGTTTGTGTCTGTTGAGTGGGTAGAGATGGGGGCCCGGGTTCTGTGTCGTGATCCCATGGCCACTCCTTCTGGTCTAGTCTAGAGAATGGAAAGTGAAACCCATGTGGTTGTGGCTGTGGTCCTGGCCCCCAGAGGCCACCTGGAGCATCGAGTGCCTGCTTAACCCTGGGAATTGGTCCCACGGCTCCTACCTGCTCTCAGGCACGGGGCCTGTCCCGGCTCTCTGACAGCCCTCCCTGTCTCCCCAGACCACTTTCTCACTGCTTTCTTTTTCGTCTTCTTTGTCCCACCCCTGCCTCTTATCCATGGCCATTTTTCCCCTCCTCCCCCTTCTCTGCTTGTCCTGGCTGCCAATCCCACTTGTGTGTCTTCCTGGAGCTGAAGGCTCCGGGGACCTAGTGATAGATCTGCTGCCCAGCATGACTGGGATCTGGCTTCCGACCTGTGGCCAGGTCAGCTCCTCTCCACTCATTCTGTCTCATTCTAAGGAGGTTGATCACGTCCACCTTGGCTAGAGGATGGTGGTGGTCAACTAGCACCAGTGCAATAGACGAAAGTATTTGGCAACTTCTTGGTCTAGGCAGGGAATGTCCATTTCAGAAAAGAGGGTGCTGAGGACAATGAGCCCATCTGTGAGTGACATTAGCTATGTTGTCTTCCACACTTACCACTCTGAACCTCAGTTTCTCATATGTTAATAAAGAAATAATATTAGTCACCCATAGAGTTGTTGTGATGATTAAATAAGATTATGTTTAAAGTTTCTAGTACTATCCCTTGGTATAGCTGTATGTATATATACATATATACGTACATACACATATACATATACTATACATATATTATAAATATACATATATGTGTATGTACATATATGTATACACATATACACATATATACATATATTATAAATATACATATATGTGTATGTATATGAACCTCGAGAAATAAATGTCCTCCTTCTCTTCTCCAAGTCCAGTGGTGCCAGATGGGAAGCGCGGCTGTACTCACTGGCTTGTCCACTTGGGTATAGAGATTGTGTTCTGGGGCTGTCGGACACAGGCCCTGACTCAAATCACCTTTCTTTGGGACTTGCATTTGCAACCAAAGCCCTGCTCCCTAACTTAATAATCGATGGAATTTCATGGTGAAAGGGCAGCTGTGTGTTTGCTACTTGCTCCTATCTTATGTACACAGGGTTAGTTGTTACTTTTAGACTCATAGGTAATTTTGTATGGATACTCTGGGCACAGAGAGCCATACAAGTTGTAAATTGGAGGCTGCTATCATTATCGACTTTTTCTGAAGGCCCTAACTAGTGCAGTAAGATAAGAAAAAGAAATAAGGGATAGGAGAAAGAAAGAAGCAATTTAAAAAAAAAGATTTATTTTATTGTTTTTGACAGACAGAGACAGAGACAGATGGAGACAGAGAGAAGGAGGAGGGCCCAGAGCAGTCTCTATAGTTTTTGACAGGGTTTTGTTCCACACAGGTGGACGGGGGCTGCACAGGACAGGAACCTGGCTGGGGGTCTCCAGCATGGGAGGCACGCTCCCTCGAGCCAGGCACCAAACCAGGGGATGGGGGGTGAGAACTGAACTGGGGGCCTCTGCATGGGAAGCACACCCCAGCTCAGCATATGGGTCTGCATGGGCCGGGCCCGGGATTTGATCCTCAGCCCCCAGGGCTGCAAAGGGAACGTTTAACCTACTGAGTCATCCTGGCTTCCCAGCAAAATCTTTAACAATTACTAATGATATGGTTGTTAGGAAATCTACTAGGTAGCACAATATGTGTTAAGTATAGAAAAATTAAAACCATTTCTATACAACTAAAACAACCAACTGGAAAATATAAAAAAGACAAAAGATCCAATTTACAATAGCAACAGCATTGCAAATTCCAAGGAATAACCTTAATAAGAAATACATAAAATATACATGAGGAAAACAGTAGAACTTTACTGACAGAACTGAATAAATATAAAGGCATATCATGTTCCTGAGTTGGAAAGCTCAATGTAATATAGTAACAGTGTCAATTCTGCCCTAAATAACCTATAAATTAAATGTAGGGGAAGCCAGGATGGCTCAGT
The DNA here is from genome assembly GCA_004027555.1 of Craseonycteris thonglongyai. Taxonomy (NCBI): domain Eukaryota; kingdom Metazoa; phylum Chordata; class Mammalia; order Chiroptera; family Craseonycteridae; genus Craseonycteris; species Craseonycteris thonglongyai. The sequence goes on along the minus strand of PVKE010004975.1, from coordinate 34,030 downwards.
GGGTTGAGCGCTCATTTTGCAGCACCGGGGACCAGGGATCGAATCCCAGCCCCGGCCCGTGCAGAACCATATGCTGAACTGGGAGCTCCCCCAGTTCAGTTCTCTCTCTGTCTCTGTCTCTCTCTCTCTGTCAAAAATAAAAATAAATAAATAAAAATATATATAAAAAAAAGTAAATGTAATTAACATAAAAAGTTGAATTTGCCCCCCACCCCCTGAACTTGACAAGTTGACTGATACTAAAGTTTGGAAAGAGTAAATTCATGAGAACAGCTTAGAACTTTTTGGAAAAAAAAAAAAAGACTAATGGGGAAACTTGTTTTGCCAGATTTTAATATTTTTATTTATTTATTTATTTTTGACAGAGAGAGAGAGAGAGAGAGAGAGAGAGAGAGTGAGAGAGAGAGAGAGATACAGAGACAGAGACAAAGAGAGCACTGAACTTGGGGGAGCTCCCAGTTCAGCATATGGTTCCGCACAGGCCAGGGCCGGGATTCGATCCCTGGTCCCTGGCGCTGCTTTGCCAGATTTTAAGAGGTTCAATAAGGTTCCTACAATTAAAACTGTGTGATTTGGGTGCAAATTAACAAATAAATTAGTGGAAGATAATAGAGTCCAGAATAAAACTGAGTATTTGGGAGAACTGGGTATATGATAATAAAGTGCTTTAAAGTAGCAGGAAAGCAAAAGATTGAATGCATGGACTTGGAATATTGGGCTTACCATTTGAAAGAAATAAAGTTAAGTCCTATTTCACACTATACATTAAAAAAAATCCCAATAGATTAAAGATCTAATATAAAATGAAATTTATACAATTATATAGAAAAAATATAGAAAACATTTTTATAATTATGAAATTGAAAAGGCATTTTTAAAGAAGATTTATTTTATTTCTTTGAGAGAAGGTGAGAGACAGAGGGAAGGGGGAGGGCCCAGAGAAGGCTCCGTAGTTGTACGTCATTAGCTGTGACATGGTTTCATTCCACACAGGTGGGTGTGGGATGCAGTGACTGAGTCTTACTGTTATTTCTATGATCATTCTGCCCATAGAGAATCTTTCTGCCCTACATTCAGTTTGATTCAGACTTTTCAGACTCATATTTGCATTCAACAGGCTGTTAGCTATTTTTTCTTTATTACATTGGAACTCTCTGGTGGGATATTAGCGTATACCGGCTTGTGATAACAATCAGGGTGTTCATTTCTTTTTTTCTCTTTTTGGTGTATGTTTTTGATTTTTTGTAGTCTGGCCATATCAGTCTTGCATTAGCATGTTCAGTGTGGTGTGCCATACAGATTTTTTTGCTGCTCATGTGATATTTGATAAGTATTTTATTGATACAAGTAAATTATTATTTGAGTGTTGTTTTTTTTTATATGCAATACATTCGTGTTATTCATTTGCATTCCTTTCCATATTCTTTTGCAGTGAGTTTAGGTTGTTTTTTAGGTCTCTTATAGCCTAAAAATCTAGATTAAGTGTTGAGATCATGAGGGCTATGTAAGTTGTAAAACAAAATTGTGTCATGGAGTGTGAGAAGTTTTACGATAAGGTGTTTGATGACTTCATGGGAGAAATATTCACAGTATGATTGTGGTGAAATACAGTCCCTCTCCATATCTACCTAAAAATTTTTTGCATGAGTCTGTCACTGAAGAATAATTGTTAGCTCAATATGTTTGTGTAATAAAAGTTTTGTTATCATCTTTCTTTTCCACGAATACAGAATATTACATAACCTCATCCCAATATCTGTTTTTTGTCTCAAAAAATATGGTCAGCCTATGTTACAACATCTATAACAAAAGGTTCATGTCCATGATATATAAAGAGCTCCTCTAAAAGTAAGAAGAAACACAATATTACAGAATAATGGGCAAAGGACATGAATAAGCAATTCGCAGATAAAATACAAAGGGAGAAGAAACAAATGAAAAGATTTTCAACTTCACTAAAAATCAAGAAATTGTGCATGAATTCAGCAGCCTCGGGTCCCAGGAGGACTGATGGGATGACGGGAGAGACTGGCTTTCACCTCCCCCCAGAGAGACTCTGCTGCTAATGAACGAGATGATCGGCTTTCTCTTCTGAGACCAGATCCACCTGTGCCCAGGGAATGGGTGTGGGCCCTGGCTCTACCTTTCCTTTGGGAAGCACTATTTCCTTATTGCATTTAGGCGGGGAGTTGAAGTAGGACCCTCAGGAATTCCAGAGAACCGTGGACGGAAAGGGGGTTTGAGAGGTTTTTCTCCTCATTCCCTGCCCTCAGACAGAACTGTCTTCTCTCATCACACCCGCCCCTCAGAGGTCTCTCCTAGGCCCAGAGAGTCTGTCCTGTTCTAGCTTCCACTCCGGGACTTCTATCTGGAGGTTTGGTCCCATACACTCCAGCAACCCTCATTTCAGGGTCTGCAGCTGTAGCTGAGCTGGGCTATGGCTTGCATGGGCTGTAGCTGGGGCTAGTTAAACAGACGGGGGGACCCCAGGAATCTGTGTTTCTGGAGACTGGAGGTCAGAGTTGGTTCATTGCTGCAGAGCTCTGCGTAGTGCTGGGCTGCTTTGAGCCAGTAGCAGCCCAGACTCAGTATGGAAATCCCTGGGGCCAATGTCTGCCATGCTCCAGTCTGAGGCAAGACTCTGGTGACTTCAGGGAGAAGGAAGAGCATGCTCCTACCCTTGGAAGCCCCAGTGTGCTGGTGGAGGAACCCCACTTCCTGAACCCTACATTACGACTGGCCGATTCTGCTCAATGTGAACTGGTCTTGTCTTCCCAAGACGGTGCCTGCCACTTCCCAGGCCTTCCAAGTCTCACTCCATTGGCCTGGAAGACACTTAAGGACATCTGCAGAGGCACTGGGCCCAGGCATAGCTGCCTAGAGTCTCTGAGGCCTGAGGACTCCATGTTAAAGAAGGGTTGAAGAGGTCTGGAACTAATCAGGACGGGCTCTTGGGGGAGAAGACAGCTCCTTGGCCGTGGATGACGGGTGTGTGGTCAGGGTGCTGGGCTGGGAGATCTGAACCTGTTCTCGTTGGCTGGCGTCTGGGAAATCCAGGGAGTTTCCAAGCTGAGAGCTTGGTGGTGGGGGCTGATGGGTCCAGTGGGGAGGGACACAGCTCGTGTCCTGATAGGTGGGGAGGGCAGGCTTCTCCTGTCTAGTCTTAATCCCTCCTGCTACGGGGAGGCACCGTTGTAGAGGTGGGAAGGTGCCATGCCGATCTGTGTGTGTTCACTGTGTGTGAGTGTCTGTTTGCTGTGCATACGTGTGAGTGTGTGACTGTTGACATTTCTGTTCTCATGTGCCACCATGGGTGTGCACTGAACTCTGTGGAGCTGTAGGTGAGGCTGGCATGTCCTTGCCAGGTCAGGATCTGTGTCTTGTCAGTGTATGTGAGCTCTGAGATCACCCAGGTCTGACACTGTGTGCATGGGCATGTGTATGTGGTTGAGCAACTACGCACATACAAGGCTGTGACATGGGTGTGTGTGTGTGTGAATGACTGGGTGTCTGAAGGGTTGTGAGTGTCTGTAACTTTGCACATCTGCATGAGTGTGTGTGTGTGTAACTGTATGTATGCAGGGATCCATGTCTCAGCATGTGTCTGTGAGTTGCTCTGTGTGTACCCAAGAATCCATAGCTCTGTGTTCAAGGGCTGTCCGGAAAGGATTCAGCCACGGAACTGTCCTCGTTATATTGACAATGGCTGGATCGTTTCTGGACAGCCCTCGTATACGTGTTTGTTGGCCTCCCACCCTTAAAAGCAACTCTTCTGAATCTCTGTCACCATCTTCCCAATCCGGCTGCTCTATCCCCTTTCCCCGGAACTCATGTCCTCACCTCTTTCCCCTCCCCTCCTTGAAGCTCAGGGCTCACCCTTCTGGAGGCCCTCAGGCTCCCTGTCCCTAGTAAAACCTCAGGGCTCTGCCTATCATGACTAATGGGGCCCAGACTGGAGTGGAGGCTGCAGGGAGCCCCTCTTCTGGCTGGCCCCCACCAGGACCTCACTCATCCCAGTCCAACCCACCCGTCACCCTGCACCCCCTTCCCCCTGCACAGCTCACCTGTCCCCTACCTTCAGGAAGCAACCTCCCCTCTGAGACTCTGGGGAGCCAGGGAAGTCGTGTGCCCTGAGAGGCCTCCTCTGGGATAGAGGACCCTAATCCTAGAGCTGCTCTTGACCTAAGGCTCAGGGCAGGGTGAACCCAGAGAATGGGATCCATAGCCCAGTTCTCACCTTCTCCACCCCCCCTAACAAATTCTCCTTTTCTACCTTGCAAGGTTTCTCCTTGAAAACTTTAGCTTAAGGGCTCTTCCCCGGGCCCTCTGGCTGTCACAGTTGCCTCCGGGCTGGTGCTGACAGGGACACTCCCAAGGCCCCAGAGGACAGGGGTAGGAGAAAACAATAGAGTTGGCTCAGAAATCTGGGCCTATGCTGAGCCTAAGGTGACACTGGCCCAGAGGGCCAAGATGTGGTCTCAACATCACACAGCACTTCACACATAGTCTAAAAAGTGCCTTTGAGGGTAGCATGTCCAGCTTTCATCGAGGATCAAGAAGCCTCACATGCTTCTCATTCATTCATTCATTCATACATACAATAGTTACAGTGCCAGGCCCTGTACTAGGAACTGAGGACACAACTACATCAGGCAGACTGTCCTCAAGTTCTTCCCCGCCTCATTGACCTCCTCCAGCAATGGGGAGCTCACTACCATAGCCGATCTTGGGTCCCAGCACTGCACAAACTCAGCTGGTAGGAGATACCCAAGCCCCTTGCTGTCTTCCTGAAAGTCATGGTGGAAGCGGGGTGAGTGCCCAGGCAGGGAGGGTGCAGACCCTAGTTCTCCTAGTGCCCCATCCACCTGCCGCAGTGCAGAGCACAGATGCAGGAGGGCTGAGCGGCTGGACCTGGGCGGACAGGCCTTCCTTCAAAGGCTGGCCCGGGCCGTGCTGCTTTATTGCCAAGCTAATGATGGTGATTAGGCTGACAGGTGCTGCCTGCCTCCTGCCGGCCCTCCCCCTGCTGAGGACGATGGTTTCCAAGCTCTGCCAGGGCTCCCACCATGGACAGCCCTCGCCCCTCAGGCGAGTTTTCATCTACCTCCTCCCCCAGGCAGGCAGGCCCCACCCGGACGGCTGTGTATCCTTAGGCCACATCTGCCTGTCTCTGAGCAGGACTGAGGGGGAAGTGGGGAGGCACAAAGGGGAGCTGAGAACAGTGGACAGGGCATGTGCCCCCTAAGAAGCACCCCCCCCCAATTTCCCCACCAGGGCTGATCTGCGAGTACCCAACCAGGGTTCAGAAGAAAGTGGTAGCAGAGTCCTCTCAATCGGGACTGGGGCTGCTCCTTAGGAACCCATTGCACTGTGGGTAAAGCACTGGAGGAATCCCACCATGCTCGGCTGGCACACTCCCAGCAGGGGGCGGGGGTGTTGTTGCCTGGGGCCTTGTGGGGGTCCTAGTGTGGGTCTGGGAGGGAGCTGTGATTTATGACGGTGCTTCATAAATGAGGAATGTCAGCCTAGGGGGCTGGGGTGGCGGTGGAGCCACTCACCTGACACTCCTCACTCTGCTGGATGTCTGGCATGTCCTGTCAGGATCCCCTGTCCCCCGGGGACAGCCCTGTTCTCCCCCATGAAGCAGCCCCCTCCCATTTGTACCCCACTTCCTTGAACCCCAAGCTCTAGGAGTACTGAGCGAGAGCCCAGCCCAGGGGGAATCCAGAATGAAATTCTGATTTTCTTTCTTCACAACTCAGCCCTCTTTTTTCATTGGGCACGAGAGGGAACTGGATGGGACGTAGACACTTCCATCCCGGTGAACTCAAGGCTTACAGGCCGGTTCACAGTGAGAGAGACCTAGGACTGATACAGAGATGAACTTCCACACAGGAAGGGATATGGAGTTCCCAGAATGGACGATGGGAGTGGCACGACCCTTCCACATCCCCAGCCCGCCTTGCCAGATCACAAACACGCTGAAGTTCACGGAGCAGGGAGGCAGAGGGGTGGAGGCGGCGGGGAGGCGCAGTGCTGTCTGGTCCTGGACTCGGAAGGCCATGCCCGTGTGGAAACTCCCTGTGCGTCTGCCCTGCATCCTTCTAGCGCGGGCTGCCATGTTGGGTGAGGGTCCATCGCGCTGGGCACTTAGCAAGGGCCCGCCTGTCTCCCTGGCTGGTGGGACTGGTTTTTCCAGCGGGAGGAAGGGTCGGTGAGGAACTGGCAGGGGCAGAGGGTTTTATGTAAATGCCCAGGGAGTGCTCTGGGAATGGAGAGGCCGGTTTTCCCAAAGACACGCAGGGACTGGCAGCTCCCAATTAGCTTGGGTGATGTCAGTGCTGCTGCTTTCCTGGGTAGCTGCGCCCAGGCCGATTGGCCTTGGCAGGGCTTCCTGGCCATTATCTTCTACCTTGGGTGGGCGGGGTCCCCAGGGGGCTGCCCTACAGGACAGCAGCCAGGTCCCTTTCCACCAGATTCCCCAACATGAGGCCCGAACCATGTGGTGGACCAGCCCTGCACAGTGTGAAAAACGACCCCAGACTCTACCGAAGAGGAGTTTAATGTGGCTGGTATTCAAACCCTCCTTACAAACCCAAGAGGCTGGGGACAGCTGGGTGTGCTGGGCAGGTCCCAGAGGCTGCTGTCATGGAAGCTGCTGGTAGGCCCTGCTCCCCAGGCCACCCGGACCCTGAGTTTCAATAAATACAGTGCAGAGGGGTCTGGTCACCCACCAAGCTGGGGATACCAAGACTTGGGGTGTCAGAGGGAGCATGTTATGTTGTCTGCGAACTCATACACATTTATGTCCTGTTAAGCCCAAGCATCTAGGGCCATGTGCATTCACAGAAACCTCCCTCTCAGACATCCTCACATCCACACATCCACACATATTTCCATATATACACTTCTTCAGACACACGGGACTAAGCACACACACACCTCTTGTGCAGAAATGCCGGTTATGGACAGTGTTTGGCGTGGAGCCGGGTGTCCCTGCCGGACTCAGAGCAGCAGGAATAGGTTGGGTCTTCCTGGTCTTGGCCAGACTGTGGCCCGGTCTAGGGGCTGGGCGTGGTGGTGTTGGGCTGGCCGGCCATGCAGAGGGCTGTGGTGTTGGAGTAGGCCCAGGAGGGGAAGGTGTGCAGGCTGAAGATGGGGTAGGCCCAGCTGTTGATGGCCAGCATGATGACCAGCACGCCGATGATGTTGAGCAGGAACCCCGTCCGGGCCTGGGGTGCAGAGAGCCGGCGTGAGTGCGCAGGGGCGGAGCTGGCCTGCGCTCCTTCCCTTGGTGTTCAGAGCACCCAGGGGCTCTGTGACTAGCCTAACTCTCCCTTGGGGAGTCCTCCCTTGGGTCCGACTGCAGCACTGGGCAGTGCTCCTGGCTCTTGCTTTTCTTCGTACTAACAAAGGAAAGGCAAGCTCCTCGGGAGCTTCCAGGTTCTTGGGCTTTGCTCTCTCTGAGTCTGTCCCCTTGGGTGTGGTTATCTGGCACCTTGGAACCTTCCTTAAACTCCTCACCTCCCACGGCCCACACCTGGCAGGGTCTGAAGATGCTCCTACTGGGGGGTCACACCCCAACCTCACTGCTCTCCCCTACTCCAGATAGGGTCCGCTCGCAACTCTGAGAATCGACGTGGCTTTCAGCTACTGTGGACGCCGAGCTGGAACGAGGTCAGGAAGGAGGGACGAGGCACTCACCATGTCAGACACTTTGAGGCCTCCGAAAGAGAAGATGATGGCGTTGGGTGGGGTGGCCACAGGCAGCATGAAGGCCAGGGAGGCCGCCAGTGTGCAGGGGAGCATGACGTAGAGAGGGTGGAGGCAGATGGCCTGGGCCTGGGGTGGGAGACAGCAGGGCAGAGCTGACTGAGGGCCGTCCCCACCCCAGAGGGCAAGGGGCGGCCCCACGTCTCCTGCTTCCTCTGGCGGAGAGAGAATCCCCCCGCCCTCAAAATAGCATCTGACCAGGACCCCAACACTTGTGCCAGAAGGCACCAGGGTGACCGGATGGCCCCTTTGACCTCTGCAGGGGATAAATGTGTGGGGTGTGGTGAGGGGAGGGGCCCATAAAACGGATCTCAAAGGGGCTCAGAGTCATCAAAGACTGCAGGAATGCGCCTGGGGAGGAAGGGGCTGGGGACGCTCCGGGCAGCAATTTCACCCCATCATCTCAGGAGTGACCAGAACGGGCCGGGCGGGGGAGGGAGGTGAGGCCACCAGTGCACCCCATCAGGATGCTGAAGGGGTGACATCACCAGGGTTGGGATGAGTCAGGGTCCAGAGGGCCTTGGGGCCCAAGGTAGCTCGCTGGAAAGCCTGGGAAAAGGTAGACTCTCAGAAGACCACTGGGGGAGGTCGCTGACCCACAGGCGGGGCCCCGGGGTGGGGGTGGGCAGGAGGGCTGCCTGGAGGCCGTGTGTGTGCAGGGCCAGCTCACCATGGAGGCGAGGATGGGCAGGAAGAGTGTGGTGGTGGCCACGTTGCTGGTGCACTCCGTGAAGGTGGCCACCAGGAGGCAGAGGATGAAGGCGATGGCCGGAGCTGACACGGACTGCAGTGGGGTCAGCTTGTCCCCCAGCCACTGTGACAGGCCTGAGTCCTGTGGGCAGAGGAAGGTGGCATGTGAGAGCCCGGGCTGCCTGGGGTCCCAGAGTCCTCTGCGGAGGCTACAGGAGGGTCTGGTTCCTGTCCACACCTCTCTAGAGTCTTCAGAGTCTAGGGCAGCTTGGCTCTGAAGCTAAGACCCAGCTACAATGGAAGGAGTTGGGTGTGAGGAGAAGGGCCAGATGAGAAGCTAGGAGAGGGGACCAAAGGACCTTCTTGGGAAACCTGGGGCTTGACCCCACTTGCTCCGGTTGGTTCTCCTGACCTCTCTCAGGAGGTCCCTGGCCCACCTGAGCCCTCCCTGCTGGCTCCAGCCCAGCAGGTCCCAGGGCAGTCCCGGAGGAAGGGAGAGCAGGAAGGGCTCTGGTAGGAGCTGGGAAGGGGCTGACAGCAGGGTGGGGTCAGTCCACAGGGTCAGAAGAGCTGCAAGGTCTTGCCCCACCCACTTCTGTAATGCTAGATAGACTGTGAGCCTCAGGAGCCGGGAGTTTATTTTATGAAGCTGCCCACCTAGCTCCCTGCAGTGCTGGGCATAACTGGTGAATGCTTGATGGATGAATTCACCTCAGGCCCAGGAGTCCCCAGCACCAGTCCCTGACCCAGGGACGTCGCCTCCTGTCTGTGCAGTAAAGGAGCTTAGCTGGAACACAGGCCCAGGGGAGCAGCTTCAGGGATTTCCCTCTTGGGTGGAGGCTCAGGGAAGGGTGGCCTGGTCCCCAGAGCCTGGCTGGGTGTGATCATGGCGCCACCTGGTGGCTGTAACATGATGATTGCATCAACCCAACGCTCCCCACTCTCAGGGGCTAAAAAGACTGCAGTCTTTGTCTGCTAGGGGAGAGGGAGTGGAGTAGGGTGGGTGGCTGGTCACTGAGAACAGTCTCTGACCCCTAGAGAAATCTGCCTTCCCTTTGGCTTTGGGAACCCAACTGGGGAAAGATCCCTATGGCTTGTGTTTCTTTCCCTTCCCTCTAACCCCTCTCTCCAGCACCTGCATAGGCTCTGCCACCAGGGGGCCCCTAAATGGGGATCAGGGCTCCCCTGTGTGAGACAAAAGCAGGGCTCCTCTTTTTCTGCCACAGGCGGAAAGGCGCAGGGGTCTCTCACCTCACTGCCCTTGGCCAGGGCAAAGCCACCACCCAGCAGGAACACGATATTCCAGGGCATTTTCTCGTTCACTGTCTTCCAGCTGAGGAGGGCAGGGGGCGCCTTCAGCTTCCCTGGATTTTCTGCTCCCCGGGCAGAGGAAGACATGTCACCCAAAGCCCACAGGACTTCCCTCCCTTCCACTTGGGGCCTCCTGTATGGGTTCCTATCAGAGCTCAATGTGTGCGGGAGGAGGACCCCCAGTTCTACAACACCCCAACGTTGTTCCTGAGCTCCTGTGTCCTTGGCAAGTCACCCTAACTTCTCAGGGCTTTGCCTACTCCTGCCAAGTGTGGTCAAAGGTGTATTGCATGCCAGGAGGGAGGGGCTGCCCAGAGGCCCTTCCCTGCTCTGGTCCGTGTACTTACCTGGATCCTGAGTCAGCCCTGGGATCTTGGAGGGCATGATGAACATAATTATGCTGATGAAGATAGCCACTGTCCCATCAGACACCAGGCTACGGGTGGGGCAGGGAGGGCAGGCTTAGTGCTTCAGGGCTGTTCAAGGATGGAGGGTGGAGAGGAGCCCCTCCCACAGATGTGCCATCTCCTCTGGAAAGTGTTACCTCCCCAGCCCTCAGTGCAAGGGGAGGGCGGGGGGCCCTCCTTCCTTCCCTCCTCCTTCAGCCAGGTGAGTCCCCAAAGTATGCCCCTCCCTCCCAAATGCTCACCTTTCCCCCTCGGCATTGGAAAAAGCCACGTCAGCCCAGCCGGGGAAAAAGCCCGGCTCCCGGGTGAACCAGAGCAGCACCAGGAGGACAAAGAGGATGGTGACAGCTATTTCTGCGAAGCTCATGGGGCCCAGGCGCTTGTGCTCCGTCTGGATGACCTGGAAGGCTGCCTGCTGCTCCTCCTGGGCCTGTCCCCCGATGCCGAAGTTCTTCCGGAAGCTGCAGCGCCAGGGGCAGGGGCAGCTCCTGAGGGCCTGGCAGGCGGAGGAGCAGGAGGCTCCGGGGGCCTGTGACGTCCAGGCTGAGGCCTGCACAGGCCACCTGAGAGCTGCTACGCGGAGGCCCTGGGTGCACCCAAGTGTCTGAACGAAGGAGCCCAAGAGGTGGGTCATGAGGCAAGGCTGGGGCTGGGGGGCCCTGCCCTCCCTCTGGTCCTCTGAATGTCCTCCTTTGCCCAGAGTGAGGACCTATGGTCCTGGACCCTGTGCCCCCTTCTGGCTTTGACTCATGGCTCCCCTCCTCCAACAGCCTTTTGGAAAGCCCTGCCCTCCCTCCCTCTGTCCTGGGCATCCCCTGTCCGCCTGAGACTCACTCACTCACATCATCCTCAGAGGCGCAGAAGACTCCAGCACATTTCCACACGCTGCTCCCTTAGCACATGCTGACGTTTACTTTACACTTGGGCAAATCTTTTTTGTTTTTTTAAGATTTTTTTGTTTGTTTGTTTTTTTGATAGAGGAACAGAGACAGAGAGAAGGGGGCAGGCCCAGTGCAGTCTCCATAGTTGTACGTCCTAAGTTCTCAACATAGTTTCATCCCACACAGGTGGGTGGGCGGTGGGTAGGGGGCCCGTGCAGGGCGGGCACAGGGCCAGGGGCCTCCTGCATGGGAGACACATCCCAGTTCAGCATATGGTTCTGCACGGGTCAGGGTCGGGATTCGATCCTTGGACCCTGGGGCTGCAAGACAAGAGCGCTCAACGTGCTGAGCCATCCCAGCTTCCCCTGGGCAAATCTTAACTTCCCTGCTGGTTGGTGAGTTCCTCTCGGACAAAGATAATGCCTCATACATCTTTGGATTCCTCATGATGCCTGGCACTGTGCTGGTCTCTTTGACTACCACCTTGCCTTGTACCAGCCCCCAACGTCAATCCATCCTTTTCACATGGACCCAAGAGATTTTTCCAAAGTACAGCAACAACACTTAAATACTTTTTCATGTGGATGCCAGGATAGCTTAGGAGGATGAGCACTTGCCTTGCAACCATGAGTTCTGGAGATCAAACCCCAGCCCTGGCCTGTGCAAACCCATATGCTGAACTGTGGCACAATTGGTAACTACCAGGATGGTGGCAAACATTCTCACCTCCCATGCAGGAGGCCCCCAGTTCGGTTCTTGCCCCATGTGGCCCCACGTCCACCTGTGTGGAATGAAACCATGTCACAACTAATGATTCACAACTATGAAGACTGCTTTGGGCCCTTCCCCCTTTCTGTCTCTCTCTCTTTCCTTATCTCAAACAATAAAATAAATCTATATTTTTTAAATATATTTTTATTTTTTTTAACAGAGAGAGAGAGAGAGAGATACAGAGACAGAGACAGAGAGAGAACTGAACTGGGGGAGCTCCCAGTTCAGCATATGATTCTGCACAGGCCGGGGCCTGGGCTGGGATTCGATCGTCGGTCCCCGGCGCTGCAAAGTGAGCGCTTAACCCACTGAGCCATCCTGGCTTCCCCAATAAAATAAATCTTAACAAACAAACAACTTTTTCAATGGCTCCCCACTGCCTGGGCAGGAAGGCCAAATAACTCACACCACACTACCACCCATCTCACCACTCTTACCCTGTTCTTCCAGTAAACATGACTAATCAATCCCAGACGCTACTCCTTCTGAGCTCTAGCAAGGTCTCAAGTGATTTTAAACTCAGAACTCTAGTGACTACCAGTAATTAAGGATTGTTAGTAAGAATGAAACCTATTTACTACTTGGCTTCAAGGACAAGGTCCAAACTCTTTAAAGATTTATTTTTATTGTTTTTTGACAGAGAGAGAGACAGAGAGGGACAGAGAGAAGGGGGAGGGCCCAGAACAGTCTCCACAGTTGACAGCATTAGTTTTTGATATAGTTTCACTCCACAGGTGGGCGAGGGGTTGTGTAGGGCAGGAACTGGGCCGGGAGCCTCCCGCATAGGCCCTGGCAAGAACTGAGCTGGGGGCATACCCCAGTTCAGCATATGGGTCTGCCTAGGCCAGAGCCAGGATTCTATCCTTGGGCTCCAGGGCTGCAAAGTGAGCGCTTAACCTGCTGAGCCATCCCAGCTTCCCCCAAACTTTTTTTTTTTAAGAATAGTTCTTTTTTTTTTTTTTTAATATATTTTTATTTATTTATTTATTTTGACAGAGAGAGAAATACAGAGACAGAGACAGAGAGAGAACTGAACTTGGGGAGCTCCCAGTTCAGCATATGGTTCTGCACGGGCCAGGGCCGGGATTCGATCCTTGGTCCCCGCACGCTGCAAAGTGAGCACTTAGCCCACTGAGCCATCCTGGCTTCCCCTCCCCCAAACTCTTTATATGGCATAAAAAACCCTCCAACATTCTTCCCCTGCCTACGTTTCTAGCTTCATCCCCTGATCCTCCTTTTTGTTCGTTGTGTTTCAACCACACAGAACTTGCCTGCGTACCTTGGTACAAGGTGTTCCCGATACTGGAAATGCCCTTTCCCTGTTCTCTACCTGGCTGCCTACAAGAGTCAGTTCTGGCATTACCCCCTCCTGGGAACGCTGGAACCCCTACTTTCCTAGGCTGTGTTCCCACGGCACCTGGGCTTCCGTGTGTATGGAGCCACCACACCATCACCCAGCAGACGGTGAGCTCCAAGGACAGGGCCAGCCCTCGCATAGGAGCACAACAAATGCTTTTGTAACTGACTGTGCTCAGTGTGTTATCCGTAAGCACTGACCACGGGACTTTGGAGCGTGGTGGAATGGGCATCAGACCTGGTTTTCAGTCCCAGCCCTGACAGATCTAGTTGGGTACCACTCCTCAAGTCCCCATTCGCTTGTCTGATAAATGCGATAACGATACTCTCTGCCCAGTAATTTTTTTGCAACAGGGTGCTGGAGGGATTGTATCCTTTTCCACAATAGCTACAGCTCTCAGGGGAGTAAGGGCAGAGACCTGGGCTCCTCTCACGTGGTTCGCACTTACTTGAACCCCAGGAAGAGGACCTGAAGCCAAAGCCAGGCAAGCAGCAGCAAGATGACCATGGCAGGGAAGGCAAAGCTGAACCAGGAGGCAAAGTTCACCACATTGGCATTTTTGGGGAAGAGCCTGAAAGGGGTGCAAGCTGCTGCGTGACATGGCCTGGGGACCACCAGGCCCCCGCCCCTGCCGACCCCCATGGCAGTGCAGACTCCCCGCTCTTCACTCACGAGTTGATCTGGCCTTGCAGCACCAGATTGGGTGTGGTCCCGGTCAGCGTGGCGATGCCCCCGATGCTGGCCGAGTAGCACACGCACAGACTCATGCCCTGGGAGAAGCGGCGCTGCTCCTGCTGCTTCTGGTCCCTGGGCTCCAAAGGACCTGGTGGCACAGGGTGGACCTGCCCATTATCTGGGAACAAGGCCAAGCTCAGGTGGGCAGGGGCACAGTGTTGGCTCTGAGGAGCATGGAGCTCCATGGCCTCTGGGGTGTGGGCGAGGCACCTGGTCCGTGAGCAGCCCAGATTGGAGGTGCCAGGAGGCAGACATGGCCTCCACGTGCCAGGGCCCAACACTCCTAGGAGTCTCAGGTTGGGCGGATGTTCAGGTACCATCTGGCCTAACCTTCCTCTTGAGAGGGGGAAACTGAAGCACAGAGAAAGGCAGAGGGTTGTCCAAGCCACACAGAAAGAATGGAGCCTGGCCCGCCCAGACGTCAGTCCTCTGCTTGCCAGACTGACCAGCATCTTGGTTTGCCCATGATGGAGGGGGTTCCCAGCAGAGACTCTGTTTTAAAACCAGAGAAGTCCCAGGGAAACTAGGACAAGTTGGTTACAGCACTTCTCTACCCTAAGAGTTCATGTCCCCTCAGACCCCCTCTTCCTCAAGAGCCAGCCTCATCTTTCTCACCAAGTTTGGTCCCTTTCTCTGGGGAACTTGGCTCCTGGAGTTCGAAGGCGGGGTTGTCGCTGCCCTCAACGTCCTTGCCCTGGGGGGCCTTCCGCAGCTGCTGAAAGACGGCGTGTGCAATGGGCGCCATCATGGCCGTCGTGGCGGTGTTGCTGATCCACATGGACAAGAAGGCCGTGACCAACATGAAGCCGAGCATCAGCCTAGGGACAGACAGACACACACACTGCTGTTCCGGCACTGCTTCAGGGCCTGGCTTCTCCGGTCCTGGTTTGTGGGAACTCACAGAGCAGGCCGCACCCCGATGATGAGGAGTACCCGGAGGGCGATGCGCTTGTGCAGATTCCAATGTTCCACTGAAATGGCCACCAGCAGCCCCCCGATGAACAGGATGTTGGTGTCTTTGAAGTACTCAATGCAGACCTGGTGGGCAGGGACAACTGAGAGGCAGGAAGGCCCTGGGGTCTCCTACTGTGCCCCTGGGCTTCCTGGGTGTGACATTCCCACAAACAGAGGTTGGTCCCTGGGCCCTTGGAACCCAATGAACATGGTCTTTGGATTACCTGCTAGTTAATGTTAACCAGGTTCCTCTCTTCCTGCCAAACTCATTCTTTCTCCCCTCAGGAATGATTGGCAGATAATCTAGCCTGATTCCACTCATGTTTATAGCCATAGATAATTTGGTGCTGTTTCTGGAAACTAGAGCAGCAGATCTCAGAGTGGGGCCCCTGGCCCAGCATCATCACCAACCTCAAACTTGCAAGAAGTGAAATGCTTAGGCCCTGCCCCAGATCTACTGAATCAGAAACTCTGGGGTGGGCCCAACAATCTGTTTTAACCAGCCCTCCAGTTTCAGGACACTCAAGTTTAAGAGTCACTGAACTAGAAGAATATGAGCTCTTTAGCTAACTTTTAAGGCCCCTCTTCCTGTCACCAGGACTTTCCACCTCCCTGGCCGAAGCCTAATTATTCCCACTTTCAATTAATTCTCGGGAAGTCAGGATGGCTCAGTGGGTTAAGCACTCGCTTTGCAGCCCCAGGGACCGAGGATCGAATCCCGGCCCCGGCCCATGCAGACCCATATGATGAACTGGGGTGTGCTTCCCATGCTGGGAGACCCCCAGTTCAGTTGTTGCCCCCCCCCTGTTTGGCCCCTACCTTGAGGGGGCATGCCTCCCATAAGGAAGGCCCCCAGCCCAGTTCCTGCCCTGCGAGGCCTCCGCCCACCTGTGTGGAACAAAATCAATCTCCATAGTACGGCTGTGGAGACTGCTCTGGGCCCTCCCCTTCTCTCTGTCTCTCTCTGTCTCTCTCTCTCTGTCTCTGTCAAAAAACAATAAAATAAATCTTAAAATAATAATCATAATAAACAAATTCTCTCCACCAGCCACACACTTAACACTTCTAGAATGTCCTCCCCACTTGCCATCTAGTTGACTGCTCACTCAGTGATCTCTGACCTGCCAAGCAGGGGCAGGGACCCTCTTCTGTGTGCCCTGCTTATGGTGCGGCTTCCTGGGTGACGGGAGTCCTGAGGCAGAGCCCACCATCCTGCGTGGACGGGGAGGCTTACCTCGGAGGCCTTCATGATGCCCATCATGGGGAAGAGGATGATGGGTAAGAGGGCGGTGACAGCCAGGGGCAGAGCCTCGGTGCACCAGAACAGCGCCATGAGGATGATGGCGTAGGCGCAGTAGGCCTCCTGCGGGCGGGAGGGAAGGCGGAGCTGTTGGGAGCAGCAGCTAAGCTCCCAGAGGAAACAGGCCACGTGGGACAGTATGGGGAGAGCCTGTGAAGGCCACAGTTGTTGATCCCGAAGCCCAAAGTCCCATTTCGAAATGAAAATGAAAAACAAAGCAAGGCATTGTCACCATCTTGTCTTCAACTTTGGGGAGCCCGGGCATTATAATCCAGCTCCACTGGAGGGGCCAGAAAATCTGGAAGCGGGTATCAGGCCCCACTCAGTCCAGGAGGACTGCAGGGATTCAGACGAGGATCCCAAGATGAGATGGGGGCTGCCGCGCTGGGGCCGGGGCCAGTGATGCCCTGCCTGCGACTCTGGCCTCGCCTGGCTTTATCGGCGCCTGTCAGCGTAGAATTATTTGTATGATGATTTCATTTGTGTTTGTTCCCTCTGCTAGGAGGTGAGCTCCTTGAGAACAGACTCGGTTTTGTGGTATCTGGATTCTGGGAGCTCAGGACCCAGCAGGCTGCAGAGTAAATGTTTTCTAAACAAATGAATCACTGGAAAGTTTTGACAATGGAGGAGGGCCCCCTTCCTAACAATCCTGCCATCACCATTGCATTGCACAACTCCAGGGGGTGCTGTTCATATTGTAGAGAATGCACGAGAGGCACCCCCGTCCCTGCTTTGTGTCCCTGGGAGTGGCCTGGAGGAAGAAGGAGCTGCTGGTCATGGAGCAATGATTAATATTAGGAGCTGGGTGTTTTTCTGTTTTTCCATAAACTCAAACAGCCATGAAGTGGGGTGTGGTGGTCCTGTTAGAGATGAGCTGGAGAGGGTAGGCAGCTTGCTCCAGGCCAGGGAGTGGCAGAAGCAGGATGGGACCGCAGCCAGGTGTCTGTCCGGATTACAAACTCAGAGGGCTTTCTCCTGCAGCCTGTGTAACGGGTGCTCCTGGCCCGGGGAACACACGGTTTGCACAGCCCCGCTGGAGAACCACAGCTGTGTGATGTGAGGATCACATTCTTCCCAAGAAACCTCCACCACCTCTTCTCACCATAGGAACTCATGGGCTCAGGGGTGGGGCCACCTTGACCCTCGACCAGGGACCCACCCCCGCACTTGTCCCTGGCAAGAGGCTGGCTGATTCTGCTGAAGCGGCTGTTTCTTCCACCACTTTTTCACCTGCAAGTTGCCCCAACAATTATTCATCCTCCCCTAGGGCTAAGGGCTGGCCAACCCCTCTGGACCCAGAGGCGGGACTGGAGTGGACCATCCCTCTGCTGATCCCAGAAGAAAGCTCTGCTAATCTGGACAGCAGAAGGACCCTGAGGACTCCTCTATGCCAGGAACTGTGGGCTCCTGGCTGTGTTTGCGATGCAATTAAATCACATGTAGTTGCTCTGTGAGGTAATGACTATTGTTTCCATCTCACAGATAAGAAAAAAATGCGCAAATACGTAAATATGTTAAGTAAATGTCGAAGCAGACAAAGAAGTGAAGAAGCCAGCTTTTACCTTCTGCCCTGAGCTCCATCCCTTGCTTTTGAAGGGTGGCCCTCAGTCTCAGGCTTGCTGTGACCAGTAGGGTGTATGGGGATGAGCCAGGGCTCTGAATCCAACTAGAACCATCTCCCATGAGGCCTCCATGTCCCTCATTTCTGAGACTCTAGTCCCACAACTCCGAAGGGAGCTGTTAATAGTCAAACCTGCCCCTGTGAGCTCAGCTTAAGTGTTAACCTATGGCTCCCCTGCCCCGTGGCAACTTCCTTACCTCCCTCTCTCTGTCTGTTTCTGGATCAAAAACCAAAACTGGTTTCACAGTTCTGTCCAGGAGCCTTCCCTGGCCCTGGAGCCTGAACTCACTTTCCTGGGGAGTTTGTCCAGCTGTGGTATGACTTGCTGACCTGTTCTTCTAGGTTCATGGGGCGTGAAATTCCAAAAATCTGTAAAGTTGGACAGACTATTTTACCTTTTTACTAACATCTAACTAAGGTTATGAACTGAACATAGGCAACAAAACCATACAACTATAAATGGTACTCTTGGTGATTTTGTCACATGTATTTGATTTATTTGATTGTGGCTATCAGTTCTTTAGATACCCAACCCCCACAGTTACTACACCAACCCTACGTCCTAATTTAGTGTGTTAATGAAGATGCACATATATTTCTGAATTGCAATTTATTTATTTTTTCATGTTTTTATACCTATATTTCAAAATAATTGGTTTCCCTTGTAATCCTGTGCATTTTATTTCGTGCATTTCTAAGCAATATTCTGAGAGGGGCCCAGAAAGCCAGTCTTTACCAGACAGACAAAGGCAGCTGTGGCTCAGAAATGGGTTAGAATCTCTGTCTTAAGACAGGGAAGAAAAAGCTGGGGAAGCCAGGATGGCTCAGTGGGTTAAGCGCTCGCTCAGCAGCCCTGGGGACTGAGGATTGAATCCCGGCCAGGCCCGCGAGGACCCAGATGCTGAACTGGGGTGTGCTTCCCATGCGGGAGGCCCCCAGCCCAGCTTCTGCCCTGTGCGGCCCCCGCCCACCTGTGTGAAACAAAACCATGTAGAAAACTGAAAACATACAACTATGGAGACTGCTCTGGGCCCTCCCCCTTCTCTGTCTCTCTCACTGTCTCTTTCAAAAACAAAAAAATAGGGGAAGCTGGGATGGCTCGGTGGGTTAAGTGCTCGCTTTGAAGCCCCGGGGACGGAGGATCGAATCCTGGCCCCGGCCCATGCGGACCCACATGCTGAACTGGGGTATGCCCCCAGTTCAGTGCTTGCTGGGACCTGTGTGGGAGGCTCCCAGCCCAGTTCCTGCCCTGCGCAGCCCTGTGCCCACCTGTGGAGTGAAACTATATGGAAAAACTTGTGTCGGCTGTGGAGACTGCTCTGGGCCCTCCCCCTTCTCTCTGTCTATCACTGTCTCTGTTTCTCTCTGTCAAAAAATCAATAAAATAAATCTTAAAAAAAAAAAATGCTGCAAAAACAAAAAAATAAACCTTTAAAGAAAGAAAAGAAAAAGCAATACTGAGCCTTCCTAGCTGCACAGAGGTATCACCTTTGTCAGGTTTCCTGATCAACAAATGGGAATAAGAGAAACCCCCACCTTGTGGGGTTTGTATAAGGATGAGGAATGTGACTGTGTAGATGACAGTGAGCCTATGGCAGCGCTGGCAGAGTGAATACAAAGGTACAAATGAAGAGGACAGTGCCAGGGAATCCAGGGCAGACTCTTGACCCTGGGTGTGGGCAAGGGGTGGATCTGCGGGTATCATGGCCTTTACCCATGACAGTCTGTGGCTGTTGGGCAGCAGCAAATATGCCCACAGTCTCAGAGTTGTCACACCTTCTTTCTGGTGATTGAAGGTTAACCCAGGGGTGGGGCTGGGCAGGCACACAGGGGCCACTCCCACTGCCCCTCTGCCCCTGGCAAGCAGAGATGCTGCTGGCAGTGAGCACCCCAGGCCTGGGGAGTGAGATGAGGCCCGGGGTGGGGGCCTGCAAACACTGCTGCCAAGGAGAGACCGAGAGGGGACCCCAGAGGACAAGAGGCTCTTTCCTTCAGCCCCTCCTTCTGGGCTTCCCGAAAGGAGACACTGAGAGGGTGCTGGGGTGGGAAAAAGGTGTTGGGGTGAGGCTGTGAGCACAAAGGGGTCAGGAGGAGGCATAAAGGTCCAGACTCGTTCTTTGAGCGGTGTCATGAGTGGAGAGAGCCTTGTCTGCCCTGAAAGGGATCCAGGACTTTATCCAGAAGACAGGGGTAGAAAGGGGAGGCCCCCGAAGGTTTAATTTTTTTCAAAGATTTATTTTATTGTTTTTAACAGAGACAGAGACAGAGAGGGTGGGGGGGTGGGGCTCAGAGCAGTCTCCATAGTTGTGCATCATCAGTTTTCGACATGGTTTCGTTTCACACAGGTGGGTGGGAACTGGGCTAGGGGCCTCCTGTGTAAGAGGCAACCCCCTTGAGCCAGAGGCCAAACCTGGGGGTGAGAACTGAACTGGGGACCTCCCACATGGGAAGGACACCCCAGTTCAGCATACGGGTTTGCACGGGCCGGGGCCGGGATTTGATCCTCGGTCCCTGGGCCTGCAAAGCGAGTGCTTAACCTGCTGAGCCATCTTGGCTTCCCCCATAGAAGTGTTTTAAGCAGAGAGTAACACGGTCAGGTTGGTATTTCTATTAAAAGATTTTACTGGTGCTATCATATGTAATTTAAAAAATATGTGTACACACAAACACACACACACATGCTCAGGAAGATATCTGATTCATGGATTCTTACCCTTTTCTTTGTACCAGGATCCCCTTGGCATCCTGACAAAGGCTTCCAACTTCTTAGAATAATGTTTTTTTTTGTTTGTTTGTTTTATATCTTTTTATATTTATAGAGAGTAATTATTTTATCTTCAGTGCATATTTATTTTTATTTTACTTTTGACAGAGAGAGAGAGAGAGACAGAGACAGAGACAGCCAGAGAACCGAACTGTGGGAACTCCCCAGTTCAGCATGTGGGTCTGCCTGGGCCGGAGCCGGGATTCGATCCTCGGTCCTCGGGGCCTCAAAGCGAGCGCTCAACCCGCTGAGCCGTCCCGGCTTTCCCTAGAATAATGTTTTTAAGTGCATTGAATAAAATACATAGGATTACAAAGGAAACCAATTCTATTGAAATACCGTTGTTAAAATATGAAAAAAAATGGTTAAGCTAGTGATATATGTGACTCTTTCTTAACTAGTAAGACCGTCACTTGGGGAAGCTAGGATGGCTCAGTGGGTTAAGCGCTCCTTTTGCAGCCCTGGGGACCGAGGATCGAATCCCGGCCCCGGCCCGTGCAGACCCATATGCTGAACTGGGAAGTGCTTCCAGTTCGGTTCTTACCGGGGTGAGACCCTGGCCCAGTTCCCGCCCTGTGCAGCCCCGCATCCACCTGTGGAATAAAACTATGTGGAAAAACCAATGTTGTGCAATTATGGAGACTGCTGTGGGCCCTCGCCCTTCTCCCTGTCTCTGTCTCTGTATCTCTCTCTGTCTCTCTCTCTCTGTCAAGAACAATAAAAATAAATCTTTAAAAAAAAAGACCATCACTGGCTAACAGCTACTGTAATGTCAGATTCATAATGAACATAAACAATATTTCAAGTAGCAGCTCTATCTACTGTGATGTGGTGTCTACTGGTGGCAAAGTCAAAGGTGTTGTCAATTCTATTGTGATGTGTCGTCTACATTCATAACAGAAGGAAATGCTACATTTTCTTTAGAGGTTGTTGATAATGAAATGTAATGGTTTTCCATCCAAGTCCACAGGCCTGAACTCTCCCCACAAATGCCCAAGGGGTGAGGAGCCCCTGCTCCAGAGGACGTGCACCCCCGAGCTGGCTGCTGTGACCCCTCAGGAGGGGCACCTCCCCACTTCACTCTTTTGTGTTTTGAATTTTGTACGATATGCGTGAGTTAAGAAAGAAAATGAATAAATCATGTAGCAATGATTCCACCTGCGATAGCTTGGCAGATGGAGCGGAGGGCCCAGGATGAGGGTCTGGCGGGCCACAGGGGGTCGTGCTGGGTGTCCGGCAGAAGATGACAGGGGCTTAGAGCACATTCTCATGACAGTGGAGATGGAGAAAAAGAACAGACTGCAGAGACGTTAGCAGATGAAAGACAGGGGGTTTGGGTGGTGGCTGATGTGCTGGGCAGGAGAAATGAGGGGAGGAAAACTCCCAGGGGCCTGTCCTGGGTGTTGAGGTGCACGGCAGTGGCTACAAGGACAGAAGCAAGGCTGAAGGTACTTGGGGACAGAGGTACAGAGCAGGCTAGGGGAGTGTGATATCCTTTCCAGGCCCATGTCCAATGCCTCACATCTTTGAGAGACTGAACATATGGACAACGGTCAGTCCATATATAAAAAGATGTCCTACAACCTCTGCAGCAACCAGCCCGGGCAGCCAAACCACAACCTCTATAGCAGTTGGCCCCATATAGCCAGGACTAGCTTGGCTCAACCATCATCATCTTCCCTCATTTTTGTGCCCTCGCCCGCCCCCAACTCCCTCTACCCTCAGTTCCTCAGGACCAACCAGCGAAAGGCAAATATGCTCCCCTAACTAATCACATAGGATGCTCTGCTTCTAGTTAGACCCCTTCCAGTTTCCCCTGCCAACAGCTTCCAGTTAGGGAACATTTGAAACCTTCCCTTTTTCCTTTCTAAAGGGTCCCAAGCCCCTGCCTGCCTTTGAGATTCTTTGCTGAATCTCCTCTGGGTTGTCCTGTTTATTTCTGCAGCTGAATGTTTTGGAGTTTTTGGTATCGCCTTCTGTTCTAAGAGGCCAAAGGGAAACAGTGGGCTTCAGAGAAAACAAAAGTAGGGGGAAAGAGTCCTGACCTCATGGTGGAAGAGCTTTCTCTCTCTATTCCCGGGCTCCTCCTGGCCCTGAAGGCTGGCTCCTTCTTCTAACCCTACACCCAGGTACCCCAGAGTCCAGAAGATTGGTTTCCCCCACCTCAGTGCTGCTCAGGATCCCACTTCGGGACCAAACCTCATGACTCTGGTAAGGGTGACCAGACACACCTTTCATAGGTGGAAACACCGAGGAAAAGGACAACAGCCTCTTTGAACAGACAAAGTCATTTATGGAAAAGAAATCAGAAAGCTCCACAGTTCCTGAGGCTATTGAATTGTCCAAAGGCCAGGAATTCAGAGGAGAAGCCAAGGGCGGAGGAAGCCCTCCTTACTGAGCCCTGGGAGCCAGATACTCTCATTTCATCCTTAGTGGTGAGCGGCTTGGAGCGGCTTGATAAGGTCACATGGCTGTACATGCTACAGAGTGGATTTTGATCTACACCTACCTGGCTCAAAAATCCCTGTTGTATTCCCTGGACTCTGCCTTCTCAACCAAGAGCCAGGAAGTTTCAAAAGATAGAGGTAGTTCCCAGAACTGAGGTCCAAATTCCTTGTACAGTCTTCATGCCTACAGTGAATCATCTGAGTCCTGTGTGCATCTCTGAAGTTCAGGAATAGCTTCCAGTAAGGTTATTTTAGTCACACAGATTTTTAAACACACGTGAGTGCACATTCATACTGTTCTCCTGTTCTAAGATTGCAGGTGACTCAGATGAAGAAATTCCACCTTCTGTTCTTACTAGAAATATAATAAGGACTTCAGCTGAGCTCTGTCCCAGCAGACACTGAGCTGCCGGGAGACTGCTTTTACAGATTGTCCCCTTAAGTTCTGGGAGGCATTTGTAGTTTTGACTAACTTACCAGTTGTTAGGCTACGGTGTAAGTATTTATCCCTCACAGCCCTCCGCATACCTCCCCCCACGCCTTCCCCTAGCCTTGGAGGGCTGACACAGGCAGATCTCTTCCCACCTCTCTGAACTGCACGTAAGCCATCTTCTGCTCACTGATCCTCATGCCACGCCGGCTGTATGTGTTCCTCCATGTTGCCAAGCTCAGCCCTGGCCTGGGGTCTTCACACTATGTGTTCGGCCTGGATGGCTCTTTGCCCAGAGCTGTGCTTGGCTGGCTCTTACTTGCCTTTTGGGTCCTAGGGGAAATATCACCATCCAGGAGGCTTTCCCTGACAGCCCCGTCGAGAGCAGCCCCTCCCTAAGTCACTGTCAAAACCAGCTCCATGGTGTTCACAGGATGGATAGATAGCCTATGGCTTTTGTGCTTCCCCACCAACCCCACCCCTGGCACCTAAACAGGGACTGTCACACAGTATGAGCTCCTTAAGAAGTGAAGGAATGGGGGAAGCCGGGATGGCTCAGCGGGTTAAGCGCTCGCTTTGCAGCCCTGGGGACTAAGGATCGAATCCCGGCCCCAGCCTGTGTGGACCCATATGCTGAACTGGGGTGTGCTTCCCATGAAGGAGTTCCCCAGCCCAGTTCTTGCCCCCGGGTCCGGCCCTGCACGGCCCCCTCCCACCTGTGTGGAATGAAACCATGTTGAAAACAGGTGACCTACATTATGGAGACTGCTCTGGGCCCTCCCCCTTCTCTTTGTCTTTCTCTGTCAAAACAATAAAAATAGGGAAGCTGGGGTGGCTCAGTGGGTTGAGCGCTCGCTTTGCAGCCCTGGGGACCGAGAATTGAATCCTGGCCCTGGCCCGTGTGGACCCATATGCTGAACTGGGAGTGCCCCCAGTTCAGTTCTCACTGGGGTGAGACCCCCTGCCCAGTTCCTGCCCTGTGCAGCCCCGTGCCCACCTGTGGAATGAAACTATGTGGAAAAACCAATGATGTGCAACTATGGAGACTGTTCTGGGCCCTCCCCCTTCTCTTTGTCTCTGTCTCTGTGTGTGTCTCTCTCTGTCGAAAACAATAAAAATAAATCTTTAAAAAAACAATAAAATAAATCTTTTATAAAAAAGAAAAGAAGTGAAGGATGAACGGGTGGTTGTAAGGTTTCTGGCACACTGCACACTGATGGCGCTTCTTCACTGTCTGGTTGTAGGAGCAGCGACAAGGCCTCAGGCCCCTGTCCCCCATCTGCTGGGACCACCAGAGGGTGATGAGCTTTGAAGGATTCTGTAGCTGCTCCTCAAATCTACGTTATTGTTTCCAGCCCCTACACCTTTGCTCCTGGCCTGCCCTCCAGTAATGCCTCTCTGACTGTTAGAATCTCACTCAGCCTTCAAGGCCCAACTCAGATGCCACCTGCTTCGGACCCTCCCTTGATTCAGTTGAGTTTTCTCCCTCCTCTGCGCTCACGCAGGCTTCTGGCTATACCTCTACAAACACATATGCTGAGAGCAACTTGAGGACAAAGCGTCTACATTCCTTTTTGGTAAGTCCCAGCATAGTGCAAGAACTCATGGACAGCCCAGACTGAAACACAGTGGAAGAAGTGACTGACGCTGGAGGGATGTGAGGGTGGATAGCTCAAGATGTGACTCACTCAACAGAGCTCCACCTAACATCCCTGGCTGGCCTGAGCAGAGACCCCAGGACCAGGTTCCAGTGCAGACTTTGCGTTGTCCTGGTGGGGGCTTCAGGCCACTCTGTGCCTGAATTTACATGTCTGTAAAATGGAGGTAATAATAACTTCACAGTAACTCAAAGGTTATTGCAAGAAATAAATGGGCTAGTGCTTTGAAGTACTTGACACATGACTAGTCCATAAAACATACTCAATAAATGTCAACTATTATTATATGGACACAGGTCTGAGCCTCGGTTGGAATCCTCCTTCCCACTTCGGGGACCAGAGACATGGAAGTGAGCTCAGGGACTCAACACAGAGTGCAGAGACTCAGCAGGAATTCAGGATGGACCCCCTGCTTTCATTCATTCATGCATTCATTCATTCATTTGACAGGTATTTGTTGAGCACTTACTATGTGCCAGGCACTGGGGATTCTGTGTGGAAAAAGACAAAGTCCCTATCTTTACAGAGCCTACATTCTAGTACAGGGAGTGGTAGAATAAATAGAAAGTAAACAAATACATCATTTCAGATAGTGAAAGCCCTCTAAACAGGGGCGGTCAGAGAAGGCTTTGCTGAGGAGGTGGATTTAATCTGAAATCTAAGAAATGAGGAGCCATTGGAGAGAAGAACATTCCAGGCAGGGAGATGAGCAATTTGAGGAGCTGAGAGAAAGCTGGGGGGTGGGGGGGCCTGGGGCAGAGTGCACAGGAAGTAGGATGTGGGGAGACTGAGGGGTCTGCAGGGGCGTGCAGCCCAGGGACTTACAGGTGCCCTGGGAAGTTTGGATTTTAAGTTTGATAGAAAACCTGTGCAGGGCTTTAAACAGGGTAGTAGCATGGTCTTTTTAAAAAAGATTTATTTTATTGTATTTGACAGAGACAGACACAGAGAGAAGGGGGAGGGCCCAGAGCAGTCTCCATAGTCGTATATCATCAGTTTTTGACATGGTTTTGGTCCACACAGGTGGGCGGGGGCCATGCAGGTGGGAACCGGGCTGGGGGCCTCCCTCATGGGAAGCACACCCCAGTTCAGCATATGGGTCCGCATGGGTCCGGGCTGGGATTTGATTCTTGGTCCTTGGGTAAGGTGACCAGATTTTAACATTGGTAAAGTGGGACACCATTGACCGGGGGGGAGGGGGGGAGGGGGCTCTTGATTAAAAATTTGGTCTATCTCCCGCCGTTCCTTAGCTTGTTGTGCATTCTTTCCAAAAATCGGGATTTTTTTAAAACACCGTGGGACGCGGGACAAATTGTTAAAAATCAGGACTGTCCCGCCAAAAGCGGGACGTCTGGTCACCCTATCCTTGGGGCTGCAAAGTGAGCGTTCAACCCACTGAGCCATCCCATCTTCCCTGTAACATGATCTTATGTTTTGAAAAGACCAGGGAGATGGCTGAAGAATGGTCTGGGGAGGCAAAGGAACAGGTGAGAAGGGATGGTGGCCTGGATTAGAGCGAAGGCAGTGGAAAGTGATCGCGTTTAGAGTATTTTGGGGATACTGAGTCACCAGGATCTGCTGATGCATGCAGAAATGCAAGAAAGAGAGGGATCAGGAATGGTTTTGAGGTAGATGGGTGAAGACATATTGATAAGTAAGACTGTAGGATGAGCCGACTGGAAAAGACAGGTAATGAGGGTTTTGTTTTGGACATGTAAGTGTATGCTGCTTAAAAGAAAACATTCAGGGGAAGCTGGGATGGCTCAGTGGGTTAAGCGCTCACTTTGCAGCACCGGGGACGGTGGATCGAATCCCGGCCCCGACCCGTGTGGAACCATATGCTGAGCTGGGAGCTCCCCCAGCTCAGTTCTCTCTCTGTCTCTGTCTCTGTATCTCTCTCTGTCTAAATAAAAAAATAAAAAAATATATATTTAAAAAAAGCAAACAAAACAAAACATTCAGGTGGAAGCGTCCAGTGTTAGTCGCATGCTACAGATTTAGCAGTTAGGGCTGGGGTTACAGACTAGGGAATCCTTAGCATACAGATGCTAAGCAGGAGACAGAAAATAAATCACCTGGGGGAGAGTACATGAATAGGGAGGAGGAGCCAGGAAAAGTGGCTGATGGGGCAGGAAAACCAAGAAAAGGTGTCACCAAAACTAAAAGAAGGTGGTACTGCAAAGAGGGGATGACCAGCTATGACAAATGCTGCTGAGGGCTTGAAGAAGGTGAGCATGAACCAGGGGGTTGCTAACATGGAAGCTGATGAGGACGTGATAAAAGCCCTTTGGGTAGGTAGAGTCTTAGAGACTGGGAGCTGTCCCAGGACAGACATGGGCCGAGCCGACGTCTTTGAGGCTTCCTGAGTGAGACAGAACAGAGAAAAGAGGGCATGTCTGGAAGGGGTGTGGGATCACAGGAGGGTTTGTTCGTTTTTTACGATGGGAACTATTAGAGCATGTTTGTATGCTGATGGAGAGATCAGGCCGAGTGAACAGGATGCAGGAGGATGCGGGTAGAGGAGCAAAGCCCTTGAGAGGGGCTGGTACCCAGGCGGACCTCCAGCTCATGAGTCAGGACAGGGGAGGCAGTGTCCGTGGGCAGAGGCAGGCAGCAGGGCTGGCTGGGTACAGCACAGGGACGACAGGGGCTCCTGACACGTCACACTCCTACCAGGAGGCCTGGCTTCTCCTACTGGCCCAGGCTTTCCTGTGTGACCTTGGCCAAGTTGCTGAATCTTTCTAGGCCGTGCTCTCCTGGGGGATAAAATGAGAATCCCAGTTCCAGTCTGTCCTCCCTCCCGGGGTTAACACACTTGGCCTGGCCTGTCTGAAAATCCTCCGAATGGGCTCCCGGTACACAGATGCTACTGGCTTTGGCCCGAGATGAGGGTCATCTGGAAGGTCAGCCAGGCCTTGCCACTTAGCAGGTTTCAGGGTCCCAGGGGCTGTGCCATTGTATCCCCAGTCCCTCACGCCTTTAAAATGCCACGAACAAAAAGCCTGCCTTCATGTCCCTGTCTGTGACGAAGGGGAGAAAACGGCTCAGTGGGCAGTTCTGGCTGTGGGGTGGGGCCCGGGCCTAGATGGTATCTCAGCCTCGGGGAGCAGTGGGGTGGAGAGAAGACAACACAGGCTTTGGAAGTCAAAACACACACAGCGCTTGTCCTTTCTCAACAGGTGACCTGCCAGAGGAAGATGCACTGTGACGCTGGAGCTTCTAGGCTCAGGTTGTCCTGCTGGACTGACCCTTCCCCGAGCTCTGTGCTACTCGTAGGCTCACAGTTTTACGTTCTTTTACCTCCAGGAGGGCCCCCAATGTGCGTGATAGCTGCGCTCCACAAAACCAGGTCGGCTCCAGGATTCTGGATAAGTGATTTAACCTCACTTTCCCTGTTTTTAAAATGGGACCCTCAGACCTGACTCATAAGATGGGGGGATGGGTTATTGGGTACATGGTACAGGGTGCAGGCTCCAATGAACAGAACTGAGGTTAGGACTCTTGCTCAGATGGAGGGGTGGGTGGGGGCGGGAAGCAGGGGCACCTGTCCGTTGACCTAGGGTGTCTGCGATACCCACTGGCAGGGTCCCCTGGCTCAGGCCCCAGCCCTCCTGGGCAGACTCAGCCCTTGGGATTACAGTGCATGCTTTCTCTTTCTGTTTTCACTCTTAAAGGCACAATCTGCCTGAGGCCAGCTTCATCCGACTGCCCTTCCATCCATCTCCAGCAGCTAAGCCAGCTCATGACCCACTGAGCCCAGTCTGCGGCAGGTGGACACGTAGAAAGCACATAACCCCATCTGCTTCCACCTGCACCTCTTTTACAGAACTGGGTGCCTGACTCCCCAGGCAGCAGGTTTCAAGTGCACCTAAGCAATTCACGCTGGGCTGCTACTACTGGGTGCTAAGCAAAAGCCTCCTTAGACTTCTTAGTCCTCAGCCTTCAGGAGAACCAGAATATAGCCTTGCTCCTAGGCTAGGAGAGATGAGTAGGTTATGTGGGTCCTGAGGATCCCCAACCTGGCCCAAAGGGCCCCTCCCCTTCCTTGGAGCTTTTCTGTACCCAGAACCCCAAGTCCTTACCTTGGTGGGGATGAGAATGGGCAGAGGCAGCAGGAAAATGGGCAGGAAGAACACAAGCAGGTAGTAGCGATAGGCCCACAGGCCCTGCCAGTAGGTGGCCATGGTGTGGAGGATTGCTGGAGTCACTATCTCAGGGACGCAGGGAACAGAAGGACGGACTGAAGCGGGTAGGCGGCAGGGCCGGCTTATATAAAGCCGGCGGAGTGTTAACCATTGACCCACCCTGGCAATCAGTGTTTTTGGAGTCAGGGGGTGAGAGTAAGGAGGAGGGACCTGCAGGAAGTATAAAGATCAGAAAGGGAGGAGGGTGAGATTAAAGAGTAAGAACTTCAAGCTCTTTCAAGAAGGTAAGGCCACAGTGAACTCCTTCTGTGTGTAAAGGCTGCCAAAGGCTGTGCTGGAGAAGCTGAGGACAGAAGGGGGTCTGGAAGCCCTGTAGCTGGCCGCCAGAGGGCAAGACCACCCCCCCATCTTCCCCTCCCCCCTCTTCTTCCCCAACACCAGGTTCTCTGAGAGCTGTTTAGACAGGGTCCTGGTGTGTGTGTGTACGTGTGTGTGTGTGTTGGGGGGTGGGGTGGGGGGCAGCTCAGCCTTCAGAGAGGCCCTGCCCTCTAGGGGTTTCTAGTCTAAGATTGTGGGCAGCCAAGGCCTCTCCTCTTTCTTCCAGGTGTCTAGGAAACTGCAGAGCCACCAGTCCTATCTCTTACTCACTTTGTGACTTGATCCACGGATTGAACTGCTCAGAATAGCCACTTCCTTGTTCTGCTGTAATAGTTTCCTATCACAAGGCTCAAATTACACAATGTGTGGTATGTAATAAAGGTTTGTTTATTTGTTTGTTTTAGATTCTTCTTACACTGCCATGGAAAACCAGCAAAGATTGTCACATGTTTTGGAAACAATCTCTTCATTTATTCATCATCCATCCATCCACCTGCCCTCCAAGCAAGTATATTTGGCACTAATTATACATTCAGCCCTGTGCTCAGTGCTAAAGACCCAGAGATTAAAAAGCTCCTGGTAATAGTTACTGTTTGTTTAGTGCAAGCCGGCTAGTGGACCATTACATTTATTTAGCACAATCAAAACATGAGTTAGGTGTTACTATTCCATTTGGCAGGTGGGAAAACAGGTCCTAGGACACAGAGCTAGCCAGAATTCAAACAGTCCTGCATTGTTTAACATCGGGGGTTTGTTTGGAGAAATGCACTGTTAGGCGGTTTTGTGGTTGTGCGGACATCATAGAGTGCACTTACACACACCTAGATGGAATTTATGGTACACTCCACAGCTCCTAGGCTATAGGCCTGTGCAGCATGTTCTTGTACTGAGTGCTGTAGGCAACTGTAATGACCATTACGATGGTTCTGATGTCACTAGGTGATGGGAATTTTTCAGCTCCATTATAAACTCTGGGACCAATGTCACATGCAGTCTGTCACCGAGGGAACCGTCATTAAGTAGGCCATGACTGCAGGCTTTACGAGTGTCCTGGGGAGGTCCAAACCAGTTACAGGAGCTCCAGGTGAAAGGACAATACTAGGAGTATGGAGCAAGGGCTCCTGTCGAAGGTGGCAATTAAGACAAGTCTTGAAAGTTGAGTCTAATTTGGCCACGAGGTGATGGAGGAAGGATCCCAAGCAGGGAGAAGAGTAAGCTAAGGCCTGGAGGGTGGTGTGTGTGTTAGAGGGGCCAGTTGTGGGTTGGAAGGAATTGCTGGTTGTCTAGCTAGAGCCTCTGTCTCTTGATACCCTCCCTGCTCCCTACCCCGTAATGCACACAGTAGAAGTTCAATTTATGCTTCTGTTGATGACCAAAGGGTGATGGTCTGCATGTGCCAGGAGGAGAAAACAGAGTACCAGGGAGAATGTTTCAGGAAGGAAACACAGCCTAGGGGAAGATGTGAAAGTGTGCTGAAGTTAAGAGAACAGGAGATTCTGTGTGGTTGAAATATGAGTGTGTGTGATGGGCAGGATTGAGAGCTGATAACCACATTTCCAGGGTGTACAACAGCATGACTGGGGTTATTATGCCAGTGACATAGTCCAGGAGCTGGTGAGGTCTGTGTGAGAGGGACTTCCAATGCCTTCTGCAGGGTGGGCAGAGTGCTAAGGACGGATCCAGGTGGCAGGGCTCCTGGAGCCGGGCTGGTGCGAAGCTAGAGCAAGGCAGGACAGACTGGCCACCCCCAGGCTCTCATTAAGGCGATGGCCTCTCCACTCTCATGTGGCCAACCTGCCACCTACTCAGGGCAAGGCGAGGAAGAGTCAGGAAGCACAGAGATGGACAAAGGGTTTCAGATACCCAAGACAATACCCCAATTCTGTCTCGCCTTGGAGGAGGCCTCTCCATCCACTGTATGCGTCATCTGCATCCCAGTTTACCCAACTCTCTACACCTATCCTGTGATGTAGGCTCAGAGCAGTGAAGTTACTTGCCCAGGGTCACACAGCTTAAGAGTAACTGAGAGAAAACCCAGATCCATATCCAAGACTGTCTGTCATATTCTTTGCTTAAGCCTCCATGCCCTGGGCCTCTATGGACAAAATTCAGTGTTTCCAAATCATATGGCTACTCTTTTACTGACACCCCCACCCCGACTTTGTACTACACCCCCCTTCAAAGTCATAGACTCTTGGGACCCTTGCAGAGCCTCTTTTGAGGACCAATATTGGGAGTCTGTTGTATCCCCCACAGCCAGGTCCCATCAATGATTAATTCACAGGTGAGGCAGTGCCCTGAGGCTGGCGGGAAGGCCAGTGCATCACAAGAACTTTCCCCTTGGGCAGCCAGGATGGCTCAGTGGGTTGAGCGCTCGCTTTGCAGCCCCGGGGACCAAGAATTGAGTCCCAGCCCTGGTCTGTGCGGCCCCACGTGCTGAACTGGGGTGTGGACCCTAATCTGGTTCTTGCTGGGGCGAGCCTCCCATGTGGGAGGCCCCCTGGTTTAGGCCCTGGCTCATGCGGCTGTGCCTCCCATGTGGGAGGCCCCCAGCGCGGTTCCTGACCTGCGCGGCCACCTGCCCACCTGTGTGGAATGAAACCATGTTGAAAACTGATGACGTACAACTATGGAGGCTGCTCTGGGCCCGGGGGTGGGGGGTGAGGGGGGCGAGAACTGAACTAGAGGCCTCCTGCCATGGAAGCACAACCCATATAGGTCCACACAGCAGGGGCCAGAATTCAATCCTCAGTGCTCAGGCCTGCAAAACAGGCACTTAACCTGCTGAGCCATCCCGGCTTCCTTATGGTTTGTTTATATGGCTATTCGGATATACTTCTTGAGCTGATACCCTAAAAAATGGGTGCATGGATGGGTGGGTAGATGAGATGGCCATGTGGCCATTAAGAGGTTGATGCCAGAGAGCTAAGCCCTCTTTGCAGTATGTTCTGAAGCTGGTCCCTGGATAGGACAGATGGGGGCCATGGGTCAGGCAACAAAGTAAAGAAGTGAGTAGGTTTTCACCACCGCCAAGACTGTGAGGAGGAGATAGGGTGTAACTCCCAGAGCTGGCCCTGCCCATCTGCTCCGGCTGCCCGGCTGCCAGAGGTTGCACAGGGGTCCAGTGAGCTCTGACGCTAAAGGGGGCTTGAGGCTCATTTAGATCCCTATGCCCAGCCCCAGAAAGTCCTCCCTCCACTGCCCAGTGCAAGCCCATCCCCTCGTCTTCCGAGTCTCCATGCCCAGCTTCTTTTTTCAATTGTGATAAAATACACATAACACAAAATTTACCATCTTTACCACTTTTAAAGGTACAGTTCCGCACTGTTAAGTATAATCTCATTGTTTTGCAACCAATCTCCAGAAGTTTTTAATCTTGCAAAACTGAAACTCTCTTCCCATTGAACATTAACTCCCATCTCCCCCTCCCTCTAGTGCTCGGCAACCATAATTCTAAAAGCTGTTTCTGTATGATGACTACTTTAGATACCTCATATAAGTGGAATTATGTAGCATTTTCTTTTTGTGACTGATTTATTTCACTTAGCACAATATCCTCAAGGTTTATTCATGTTACAGCATGTGTCAGAATTCCCTTTTTAAGGCTGAATAGGGGGAGGCTGGGATGGCTCAGTGGGTTGAGCGCTCACTTTGCAGCCCTGGGGACCAGGGATCAAATCCTGGCCCTGGCCAGTGAGGACCCATATGCTGAACTGGGGAGTGCCCCTAGTTTGGTTCTCATCAGAGTAAGTCCCCAGCCCAGTTCCTGCCCTGTGCAGCCCCGCGCCAACCTGTGGAATGAAACTATGTGGAAAAACCAATGGTGTGCGACTATGGAGACTGTTCTGGGCCCTCCCCCTTCTCTCTGTCTCTGACTGTATCTCTCTCTCTCTCGCTGTCAAAAACAATAAAAATAAATTAAAAAAAAAAAAGCTGAATAGTATTCTATGTATGTACATATAACATTTTGCTTATCCATCAAGAGACACTTAAGTTGTTTCTATCTTCTGGCTATTGTGACTAATGCTGCTATGAACACGGGTGTGCAAATATCTCTTTGGGACCCTGATTTCAATTCTTTTGGATACATACCCAGAAGTGGGATTGCTGTAGCAAATGATAATTCAATTTTTAGGTTTTTTTTTAGTGGAATTGCCATACTGTTTTTCATGGTGGTTATACTATTTTGCATTCCCACCAACACTGCACAAAGGTTCCAATTTCCTGACATCCTCACCAACATTTGTTAATATATATATATTTATAGCAGCCACTCTACTGGGTATAAAGTAATATCTCACTGTGGTTTTAATTTGCATTTCC
The DNA here is from genome assembly GCA_004027555.1 of Craseonycteris thonglongyai. Taxonomy (NCBI): domain Eukaryota; kingdom Metazoa; phylum Chordata; class Mammalia; order Chiroptera; family Craseonycteridae; genus Craseonycteris; species Craseonycteris thonglongyai. The sequence continues at coordinate 85 of PVKE010004975.1, read as the reverse complement.
CTAGTTGAGCAACTTTTCATATGCGTATTTACCATTTGTCTGTCTTGTTTGGAGAAATGTCTACTGAAGTCCTTTGATCAATTTT